>CAKNXH010056273.1:10305-51190 GCA_932178445.1 Andricus quercusramuli
ACTTCAAATAACTTATTTCAAAAATTCGAGTCTGGGCTTCTTGGGAGGTAGGGGGGGATTCCGCGCCTGGGAAGATGGAGAGGAAAGGAAGAGGAGGGACAACATTGGGAACAGGCAAAGTGTATTCACTGGCATATGCATATGACGTAGTGCTAGTAGCGGATGATGGAAGAGGTATGAATCTGATGATGAGAGTATTCACAGAATACGTGAGAGTAAAGGGTCTAACAGTGAACGTGAAGAAGACTAAGATGATGTGTTTCAGAAATAAAAAGCATAGAGTTAAATATGAATGGAAGATTAAGAGCGTGGTGGTAGAGTTGGTTCGGAAGTTTTACTACCTAGGATTTTGGTTTAAAACGAGAGGAGGAAGCCAGCTGCAGGCGAGAAAGTGATGAGAATGCGCGAGTAAAGTGATGAGACAACTATGGGGTACAGGTAAAAGAAAGTTCAAGGACGGCTGGAGGATGGGATTGTGGATGTGCGATGTGCTATTATGGTCAGTGTTAAGTTATGGAGTGGAAATTTGGTGTTGGAAAGAGCATAACAGAGTGGAAAGTCTGCGTGAGAGTTTTTTGAAATAAGTTATGGGGGTGTGTTGGAGCTGTCCAGGTTATATGCTAAGAAAAGAAATAGGGCGAGAAAAAATAATTGTCTGGCAACTGAAAAGAGAATGGAATTTTGAAGAGAAACTAAGAAGGGGAGAGGGAAGCAGGGTTGCACTAGTGTGTGTACGGGAGGTTATGGATAAATAGAGGAGGGGTAACATGATACGTTCGAAATGGGAAGAGGAGAGATATGAAATGAGATTTAAATGTGGTATGCAAGTGAGGGGTATGGAGTGGCAGGAAATAGAGGAAGAGATGACAGCAAGGCTAGAAGTAGAAAGATGGAAGAAAATCGTGGAGTCAAGGCACAACAGCTGGTATCGAATGGTTAAGATGCAGGAGGAACCACAGTACCTGTGAAAAATTGAAAAAGAGAGCAAATGGAAGAAAGTGGTGAGATTTAGAATGGGAGAGGTTGTAAGAGCATGCAGGTACTGGATGAATGAAGAATAAAATATGTGTAGTTTAACAACTAAATTAAATTGTTGATTTAATTTTTACATTCTTTAATAAAGAAACATTTTCACTAGAAATTTATAAGATATTTTTAATAAATAAATTGTTTATCTAAACTACTTTTCAGCAAGATACCACATAAATGAGAATACTTATCCGATTAATTATTTAAAGATGGACAGTAGCAAGTAAATAAAACTCTAACTTATTGAAGAGAGAGAGAGAGAGAGAGATGAGACATAATAATGACATATCATAATGAAAAGTATTTGTAGTTTCAATCGAATATAATTTAGTTTAAATAATCTAAAATTATCTGAATATTGAGTATATATATAAATAAGTCACGCTGTACGTAAAAACACACACATACTCTCACGCATGCAAGGTCAATCGAATAAGGTTCATTGTAACTTTAACTAATAAAATCTAGGTAAGAATGTGTGGTAAAAAGAAGGCCTTGTATTGTATGGATCAGATTGACTGATCAATATGGATTAAACATGTGGGTTATTAGAGTTGCACGCATCTACTTATCGGTTTTTTGACGATCTACTTCATTGGCGGTTATCCGAAATATGAGAGTGAACCCAAGTCGACAAAAATCATAAGCCTTCTAAATTCGCATCGAAGTCGTAGATGGCGTAGAACTTACAAGCTTCGACAATTTGATCATTAATAATCCACCAATTTAGCGAATAGAATAGAATAATCAATCCACACGTAGATGATCATAGGTATAAAAGAACCACGCTGAAATCACACAATATTTTCGTTGTCTAAACTAACCGTTCCACTTTATAAAATTGACATAAACACTATAAAATATATACCTTATTCTGATGCAACAATTACTCAGCGTAAACGTGGTTCACTTGATATAAATTAACTTAGCCCATCTGGCAACGATCTAATCACCTCGAACGTTGACAGAGAAAAGCGGATTTTCCTGGTTCGCTCAAACTTCGGAGGAGGACGCTCCCCACTTACGCTCATATAATGCTATTAAAAGTACCAATCATAATAATCGCAATTGATCACGAGATCTTTTCGTTTGCCGCGTTCTGATAATTCGGGCGCGAATCTATGCGAATCAGTGGTTATTTACATATGTCCTAATTGATATTCAAATAAAATCTCGCACGCCACTCAACACATAATAATTAGTTACAGTAGAGAATATGTGTGTATTAAATGGAAATGGTCAGGGGGAAGAATGGATGAAGAAACTGGAAAATATAAGAGAAAGAGAGAGAGAGAGAGAGAGCTGGTGGCACAAGGTAGAAAAAAAGCAAAAAAGTAACACCTAAAGGAGAATTTGAAAACAGTGTTGTTCGTAAGAATATAATTATGTAATTGTTATGTAAAGACTCTCGAACCCGTGAGAGGGAGAGAGTATAAACAAAATGAAGAGAGAGAGAGAGAGATTGAACTTTGTAGTTAAATAACAAAGTTTTGTTTTATCTGAGTGAAATATTCGCATTCACTCGTTCCTGATTAAATATTGTTCACAAAAACACTTTTTTATTCCACAACGCCTTGTAGATCCGAGTGCAAGTAACGTCGAGTGACAATAATTATCGCATTACATTATCGATGAAAAGATTCATACTGATAAGTTACTGCGATTGTACAGGATTCGACTCGGGCTCATTTTTATGTTTGAAATATTTATTCAATCTTAAAAAATTTGAATGTATTTATCCTGTGCTCTTTTTTACAAATTTTTCGAAATTTAGATAGCTTTTAAGTAAATTGAAAAAGATTTACAATTTCAACTACAAGTTGTTTTTTATTATAATTATAAATAATGGAAAACTATGAATATTTAGAAATCTATTTTATTTTATTTTAGTTACATTTTCTACGACTATGATTTCTATTAAATTGTAACTACTTTTGAAATCTTAAGCAATTGAAAATATGATTTCTTACTGGGCTTATTATTTTCAAAGAGAAAATCACATTTATAATCAGTATTTTGGCTCATTTCTCAATATTTCTTTTCAAAATTATATGTACAGCCTCACTTCTTATCGAAAAGAGTGAACTAGGATATTGAGATCGTAGAATGAAAAGAATATTTCATGAATTTACTAGGAGGGGTGGAGAGGAAACTTAAGAAAGGAGAAAAATCTAGTAGGGAAACAGATGAGGAGAAGGACAATACAAGGGAGGAAATAGTGAAGGTGATAATTCAAGTCAATTCAAAGAGGATAATGAAAGATAGAAAGGCACCTTATATATACAAAATTCCAAAAAAAGACTGGAAATATGGAGGGACAGAATTAAGCGAATGGGCATGGACAAGGTGCAATATGTATGTAGAGAAAGGCGTGGCCACAGTTATGGAAGGAAGGAGTAGGGTTTAGTAACGCGATGGGGATGATTTTTTTTTTTTTTAAAGGAGTAAAAACGGAAAATGCTTATGCACCAACCACATTCGAGCCTTGGGGACCGCGAGCCCAATATATACATCTCACGCATATATATTTAAAATATATACACGTGAGATGCACACATGGGCGCGCAGCCCACAAGGAACAAAGGTGAGTGTGGGACTTACCAAACGGCACCTACCCACTAAACCTTAACTCCTTTTTCCGCCAACCCATTTCCTCGGAACCGCTTTCGCATTACTTCAAGGACATGGGGGTAAGGCCACTGAGGCGTGCTTCGACTTCCGTCGTTTTGAGCCAGCTTGGCATTTTAGCTCTTCGCACCCAACCAAGATGCACGCATCGTCCTCAGTGGTGTGGTGGTACCACAACCCGGGCTCGTCGGCCTTCGGCATCTTGGTTGGGTGCCATACTTTAACTCGGTCGTCCTTGAGTCTTCCTCGATGATGGCAGCGGTAGCACCGAACCTTTTCCGTTTTTTGGTGTACACGACAGGACACCCACCCCACCTTCAGGTGTCCTGTGCGCACCAACCTCGCGGCAAGTTCCTCGGCCAGCTCCACGAAAGCCTTCAGGTTGCCCCTGAAGGGTCTTTTCGTGAGACTGACCTTCACCTCTCCAGCACCCTTGTTACCGAAGTGGCTTCTTACAGCCGCTTCGACTTCACCGGCTTCCGTTGTTGGATCGAGGTCCAAAAACTCGATCTCGGTACGCGGTACGAGCTAGCGCACAGTACCCCCCAACCCAACAGCCTCCCTCACGGCAGCTGAAAATTCGGCCCTGCCCTCTGCTCTAGGTCCGAACTCCACAAGGACCTCACCATTTCTGGTTTGCCTGACACCCTTGATTTGTACACCAAGGGTGTCCGGTTTCACCTTCTGCTTGAGGTTCTTGAGGACCTCGGCATAGCTTAGACCCTCGGCTGGTTTTATGAGACCCGCCTCGGGCCGAGCTCGTGCACGCACCTTCTTCGCTTGCTTCTTGTTGTTACTGTCCGGCTTTTACTCTCCATCTGCCTTCCTTGGTGTCGAGGACGCTGTTGCTGTAGTGTGCATCCTCTGCTTCTTTGTCTTCGGTTTAGAATATTCTGCCTCAATGGGGCTCAGGGTGGACTCCCGTTCGCGCTTCCGAGTGGGAATTTCCATGGCTTCTTCCGTCTGGGTGCCCATTTGGCTGATTTCTTTCACCGCTTTACTCTTCTTTTTAACACTCGCCTTCTTCTTTTCCTTTTCCGTGACCTCCGCTCCGAAATCCATTATCGCCTGTCGGAAGGAAGTGTGGGTGTAGCCCATTTTCGTTCCCAGATCCTCCATAAGACTATGTGCCTCCTTCAGTCCATTCCTAATAGGCATGAACATATTCCGCTTAGAATCGCAGAATTCTCGCATCTTCCACAGTATTTCAGATAACTCTGTAAAGATACTTCTACCCTCCGTCATCCCTTTCTCCGCGTCCGCATAAGCCCCCTGACTCATTTCAGGTTCCTTCACACAGTCAGACTCTTCCCCCGACTCCTCAGACACACTTCGGTTTAAGTTTGCTTAATTTTCCATTGGAATTCCCACGAGTAGCTTGGGGAGTAAAGGTCCACCCCCGCAGAGCCCCGCATGCGGGGGTAAGGCCTGCATACTCTAGTAGGCGACCTGGTATCCCAGAGATACCGTTAGGAACACCAAACCCCTTGTGCCACGCAGTTTTCGGCACGGTCGATTTACGCTTTGACTTGGGGGTTTTTCCTTCGGGACCATCCCTGGACCCTGCCTGCGACTGCTTATTGAGTAGTGTAACCGTATTTAGTAGAAGCCTCGGTACAGGGTCGCAACAGGAAGCGGTCACGGTTTTTTCTCGGTGTGTCCTTCACCCAGTCTGTTTGGTCCGCGGAGCCTATTTTATTTCAGCCCTACCCTCCGTTTCCAGCGAGCATTCCCCTATTCGCCTTAAAGACGGTGTTTGACTCATTAGACCAAGGTGAGATAGTAAAAGTTGTGGTGAAAAAGGAGATACGAGAGGGATTAATAAAGAGACTATCGGAAATTTTTGGAGAGATAATAAGCAGGGAGAAGGTAGGAGAGCAAGTGGGAGATAGTTTCTCGTTGGTGGGAGGAGTAAGGCAAGGATGTTCTATGAGCACACTTTTATTTAATATATTAATATCAGATTTGAAAGATGAAATGAAGAGGAAAGGGGGGGGGGGAATTAAAGAAAGAAGGGATGGCGGGCTTAATTATAGGATTAGAAAAATACTTCGATGGCAAAAAGGTGAATCTAATTGTAGAGAAGACAAATATAAAAAGGTTTAGAAAATAATTGAGAAGCAAGAAAGAATAACCATACAAGATACGATCACAATTCAACATGCAAAACTATTCATCTGTAACTTAAATGTCATCTCCATTGCTTAAAACGAAAGTTCAGTCAACCTTGATGAATAAATGGTTAAATGCATTTGTGTAGATCGGTTTCAGATGAATAGTTTTGAATGTTGAATTGTTATCGTATTTTGCATGGTTTAAAAATAAAATACAATTTTTTCATGGCTGAAACGATAAACATGAGTGTGGTTATCGTGGATTGTTAGAAAGAAGAACGTAAAAAACGTATGCAAAAATATTCCTAATGTAGTTTTTGTGAATAGAAAGTTGGCTGAAAAAAGCGATATGTGAAAAAAATGACTTTAGGGTGCGAAGTAAAATAGTTACTAAAGCGCAGGTACTTCATGGCATATCAAACTTACCCAATTTCTACCTTACTCAAATTTTTTGTTTTGGAATATCCCACGTCTACACAAAATAAGATATTTAGTTGAAAATGTGTAAAATGAAATAAAATGCACTGAGAAGCGTTTCTGTGGTCCTAAATTTTTAGGAGTACAAAAAAATTCTTTTTCAAAAATGAATTTTGTTTATAATTTTAAAAATTAAGGACCATTCCAACGTTCATTAGTTTTATTTTCATTTAATTTCGCGAATTTACAAATCGATATCTCATTTTATGTAAACGAAAGTAGTTAAAAAAGTATATACCGTAAGGTCAATTTCAAGTTATTCATAAGGAAGCGTGTCTGAAAGTGAGATGCTTGAAGTTGGAGCACATCCAGTTTTTTTTGTACGTGTTTTATCGTGGTGTTATGAAAACATGAAAGAAAATAATAACAAGATGATAGCAGAAGCGAGAGGATGACTAGTCTACTTCAAGAAAATGACAGACTAGATCACTTTTTCATTAGAATAAAATTCATGATACAAAATGATTTGCATAATAGATGTATGGAAATCTGCCACTTTCTCTCCATGTTTACTGTGGACGTGATCTTTTTCTCGAAATATTGCAAAGGGAATGTGGTAAGGACTTTGTCACACTTATGGCATATCCTTCTACTTTCTTGCGCTCGAGCAAGAAGATGACATAAATCAAATAAATTACCACGAGATGTAACTATAACATATCAGACTTTATTCAAAGAGAACGTGATCGAGGAGAGGGAAAACGCTGGTGGAGTGAGAAATCGGAGCAGGGAGATAAGATAGTGAAACTCGCTCGTGAACGCGATAATTACACGGTGCTTGGTAAGATGAATCCCTACAGCCCTGACGTATGGTATAGTAATCGCTTGGTCAGATAGATATCTGAAGTGCCGTAATGAAAGCTGCAGAACGCTATACAATATACCTAAACAAATAGTACATCTACTGCCATCAGATGGGATAATTGGAGAGACGAATAATCCGGATAACTGTCACTGTATAAAGGGTGTCACTCGCACTTACGCTTGCGTATGACTAGTATGAATTCAAGCTTGCGGTATGGAAATAATGAAGAGAAGCAGAAACGGAGCAAGATCGTGAAAAAGATGGTGTAACGGAAACAAATATTCTCTTGATACTCGGGCATTTTTTGAATAGTATAAATTGATACAAAAACAATCTCCTCACTTTATGAGATACAAATGCAAAATCGATTAACAAAATTATTTTCTAGAATAATCTAAATATACAAAATTATTGAAAATTTACTGAAGCGAAATCGTAATAATTTGTGCTTTTTTGAGTTGAGACATTTTTTGGTAGATAATTTAAAAAAGTCTTTTTTACAAAAAGAGACAAAATTTGCAACTGGTAATTTTGTTTACAATTTACTAATTTCTATACAGGGTGCTGCTGGGTTCATGGCAATTTAGTGATGTATGCATAGTGTAGTGAGGAATAAGTGAAGAGTTTGTGATAGCAGAAAAAATTATTCAAGTGCGAGAAGAATAGAAGGCATATTACTTCATCGATGATAGTGCTATTGTGACTTTATGGCCTTTTTTGTGCAGTAGTTGCTCGTAAAGAAAAGTATATTGTATGAGGTGTAATTGCGACGGTTGTAAGAGGAAATGGGAAAAAAGGTAGAAGACAAAGAGTATGATATATATATATATATATATATATATATATACATATATATATATATATATATATATATATATATTAGAGGAAATAAAAAGGTGAAAATAAACAGTGATAAATAGGATTCGGAAGACTTTATGGGTGAATCATTTTGACAGGTATTAGAAGCTCCCATCGTCAAGACGGTTGTGTTCGGCTGCCCTACCCTGGGTACGTGCGTATTAGGTATTCCTTAGGACGCGCATCAGTTATTCTGACGTAACGAATCAATCCGGAAATCAACTTCAAGGTTAATATTCCCATCGTTCAAAAAGATACCAGCTAGAAAGTAGCCGTGACCGCCCATGACTGAATGGTCTCATATAGGAAACTTAGTTCTGACTGATGATTTAACGAATCAGGCTGTTTCAGCTGACCTTTTGCCAAGAACAGAGATCTAGTCGTTCATCATCCAGGATAGATTAAGAAAAGGAGAAAATGCATCGATTACACAACAGTCGATATTTGGGTGGCTTCTGACTGGTCAAATTCCTGCACCAGACGACAGTGCAGGTCAAAAAGGAAACTCTCTTCATTGTTGCTTTTCAACAAGCTTCTCAGGATGCTGTCACTGTACTTACAACATGGTGGGCAGCATTGTATATAGTTCACAACTGGCAGTGCTGTCAGTTTCGTCCTCGTCGTATGACGCGACGAGACGGCCGGAATGTTCGGTATCCCACATTTAATCTCACGCCTGGTTTTTGTGTGATTCTCAAATCAATAAAATTTTGCAAGACAAACCATTATGTTAAGAAAATCAATATGTTGAGGGAAAATGTTCATTTTTCGAAGGTAGAAATCTACGAATAGCAGACGACAGCATCAAAACGACGAGAACCTTTTGAAATTCTTTTTTTTTATGCACAATTATGACACCGAAGAATCATTTTCGAGTGTCTCCTTCTATCCCGAGACCCACGACTTGATGATGATGAACATAAATTTCACGAAATACGTCGCGAAATGGAACAAAATCCAGAAAAAATTGACAGTTCCTGTGTGTGAAGGTCATGGGACTGTAGTTTTAGGCAGCCGACAAGCTGTGTAAACTGTGACACTGGAGCTTCGAAGAACAAACTTAATACTTCAATCTCATGGTCTTCACTTACAGGACCTGTCAAATTTCTCTGGATTTTGCTCCGTTGCGCGACGTTGTTCGCGAAATGTAGGTTCACCGTCATCAAGTCCTGGGTCTTGGGATAGAACGAGACACCCGAAAATGCTTCTTCGATGTCAGAATTGTGCGTAAAAAATAAATTCGCAAACGGTTCTTGCTCTTCGGATGCTGTCGCCTGCTGTCCGCAGATTCGTCCCTTTCGGGAAACGAACATTTGCCGTCAAAATAATAATTTCCTCACCACAAGGGCGAAACCCCGGATATTTGGTAAGTTTTCTTTCTTTGTTTTTCAAAAACATGAAGAAAAAATATCTATTGAAACAGTAGCGTACCTATAAGAAAATCAAGTCGGATTAACAAACACACCAGAGAGAGGGACAACGGATCAGTTGTCAGTAGGTAACTACTCTCGACACAGAAGATACGTCATTACACCTCTTATTTTCAGAGCTATCCAAAACACATTTTCACTACAAGATGATTGCATGGTTTAACGATGTCGTGAAGTTGACAGCAATTTTGTGATGCGTGTACAGTGTGACAAGGATGAAGTGTTCAGTATAATGGCAGAAAAAATGATAAAAGTACGAGAAAAATAGAAATTCTACTTTACCTTCTTTGACAGTGTCATTATTGTTTTTCGTTGTGACGTATGTAGGAGTTGTTTGTAGAGGGAACTATTTTGTGTGAGGGGTAAATGTGAGGGATGTGAATAAGAGAGAAAATAAAAAAAGATTAGAAGATTATAACAGTAAAAGGAGTAATGAAACTTCCAATAATACCAGTCGCGTAAAATCTTTCGAAGAACAACGTATTTAAAGAGTAATAAATAGAATTTTACTGACCATTGTTATACATTATATGATACAAGTAGTTATAGCATTTTGCTATCTCCGTATGACACTAATCTATCCTCGTATCATTCCGCACTACCCTTGTGGATTATTCCTAGAAAAATACAATTGAGCATCTTTACTTATATTTAGGCAAGATTTTCAAGAATACGTGCGGTCTAAGATCCGTTGAAGAACAACCTATTGCGACGGAAAATATTCCTACCCCGTTTCAAATGAATTCTCTCAGAAACTTAACTTTGAAATTGATTATGAATTCAAAAATATTTTCATTGTTAAATAATATTTTTTTTAAATACGTATATCATATGAAAAAATAATTTCAATAAACGCATACAAAATGTAATAATATTATATTTTTGGAAAATTTTCGTTATCCACTCATAGGAAAGAGTCGCAAATGTTATAGCAGTAGTAGGAATGCAGAAAATAGACAAGGATGATTTAGATGTATGAGCATATTTGAAAGAACAAGGCTTCAAGTATACAGTACCACCCAGAAGTATAAAAACAGCTATTTTCTGACCATTCGCTGAAATGCTCGCAATATTTATAAAAGAAATACGATTTTTTCAAATATCTGAAAATATATAAATTCTACAAAAATCTGAATAAAACGGAGTTAGTAGAAAGGTAATTCTATAAGCAATAATTGTACAATTGATTTCCTAATTTCTGCCTAAACTGAAAAACTAGAATGAGGAAATAGTACAAATTTTTTATAATTTCACAATTTTCTCATTCTAAATTTCAATTAAGGCAGAAATAAGGAGAGAAATTCTAGAATATTTGTATTGTTAAAAGTTGAATGTAAATTTCCCTTTTAAATTTGCCAACGACCAGTGAAAAATATTGAATATCTCCGGAGGGATGATTTGAAGAGAACACTAAAGTTTAAACTTTTTTTTCTTCGTAATATCTCTTTATAAAATTAGCTTCACTAATTCCCTCAGAGCAATGGAGATGACATTTAATAATCCATAATTCAAAAGTATGCATAAAAAGCGCAAAAAAAAGTACCCTAACGTCCAAAAGTTTGGCTACATTTCCTTAACCTGCCTGAAAATCCGTACTTCACTTCAAGGACGAATATCTGCGCAGAAACTGAATATGCGACTTTTCAAGTAGAATCGTCTGAAAGAATAGAAAATCTCTCGTCGAATTTGCCTACGACGAAATTATTTCCATGATTGTGTCAAAAAGAATATAGGATCGAAGTTGAATGTTCTTTTTTAGCAAAATAGTTATTTGTGATACAAGTGCACAAAATAGGTAGTTGTGTGCGAGTTTGAATTTTGCAGCATGAGCTGGAGGCTCGAAGCATGAGTTGGTGGTTAGCCAACGAGCGAAGCGAGTGCAAAAATGTAGACGAGTGCTTAGAGCCGCAGGCGAATTATGCAAGCACACGAGTTACCAATCACCTATGCGCACGTGTATCACACGCTATTTTTTGCAACGCCCATCCGAAAAAGCCTTTAGGAGGAGGTAACAAAAAATACCAATTTTATATTGCATAGAGTGGAGTAAAGAAATTTTTTTGAAAAAAGAAATTAACGAAAAAAATGTTTGAAAGAAAATTTTTAAAACAATGTTGGAAAAAAATGGATGAAAACGTCAACTTTTGAGGTGGGTGTTGCAAAAAGAACATTTTCAAATCTTGAGTTTAACTCTTTGCCAAATTTAGAAAAGTGTTCCTAAATATTTGGAAAAATCGTAGAACCAAGAGTAAATTCTACTCTTCAAATCTAAATGAGGAACACGATTAAATATTATATCATTGTTAAGTATTTTCATAAAATATTTACTCGTGCGATATGAATTTTTGTGAGCTGCAAGTCTGAGATCCGTATTTAACCTCAATTTTCTATATGGTGCAACGCCAGATTTCATTAGATATATAATGGAATATTAAGAAATCTGACGTTGTATATTATAATGAATAGAGAAAGACGACGAATTTCGGACTTTTAGCTCCGAAAATTCATGATTTTCATGAATTTTTAGGAATACCTTTTTAGATTTGGCAGAGACTTGAACTTTAGATTTCAAAATGTTCATTTTGCTAAAAAAATTTCAACTTTGAAGTTTGATATTTTCTGACTCTTTCATTAAAATAATCTAGGCGTAGGTGAATTCGACGCTAAATTTTATACCTTTCAAATAGTTTTACTTGCAAAGTCGTAAATACAGTTTCTGCACCGATATTCATCTTTAAAGTGAAGTATAAATTTTCAAACGTTCAAAGGAAATGTACCCAAACTTTCTGTCGTTAGGCTACAACAGCAAAGATTTTTACACTAACACAACCTACAAAGCTGTCTTAACAATATTTTAATATGACTCATAATTTATCTGTCATTTTATATTAATTTTTTAACTTCAAATTTAAATGGCCCATTGAGACGAAATAATTTTTAATTCGAATTTGAAGCTGTTTATAAAATTCATCACGAAACTTTCAAATCATTTTATTTTTCACATTTTATAATTTTCATTCTTTTATTGTGAAAGTACAAAGTTTATTCTAAGAAAAAAGTATAATAGGCAAATTTCTTATATATTTGGAGACCGAAATTTCAGTAATTGTTGTGACCCGTGCCTATCTGCAGTTTGGCGCTACTGTAAGACAATTAAGTTATCAATTATAGGTTATAATTCAATTGCCTCGGGGGACTTATAAGTAACTCAGATCAGTTACTTTTAATTATATGTTTTTTGAGAGTAATATTGTGGTACTTTAATATTATTTAATATTATCTGATTTATGAATAAATGTTGGTTACATTATAGCTCCAGAACCAGTTACGTAGGCACACAAACAAGGGAAAGTGGCATGGCCACGGAACTAGGTTGTGAAAAGTGGTGAACGAGCGGGTACGCAGCAAAACCCTGTCACCGCTCTAGGTAGGCAACGAAAATGATTTCTTCATAATAATCATCTTAAAAAACAAGGTTAAATTTTCAAGTCGAACCATACTGAAAGTTTCTAGAACGCCATATTCGCACCCTATGTTGTTTTTAAAAACTGGCCGAAAAGAATAATTTTGTAAAAAACCTGACGTGATGGAGCAACTATTACACAAGATTCGGATTTAGCGACCATAAAACAATATACGAATGGTAATCCGGTTCAGAGGCAATGCACTCTTATTTGTTTCTTCGTCTATGTTATTAACATATAATTATTAGTAATTTTATGGGGTGGGATACAGCTTCAGTTTTACAGCGGTTGTCAATCCTAGAATCTTATCTGCTCCAGACCTAACGTTCAGTTAGAAAACTATAATATGAAAGAACGTGCGACATAATATATGTGACCATAAAATGTAACGGAATCACTATTCAGAGAAACTATTTACAGATAACGGAGTACCTAGTTAGAGCCACTTATTAGAGTTAGCGGAGTAACATTTGCTCAGAGTAAGTAGTAAAAATTTTTTGTTTTAAATGTAGTTAAAAAATCAGTAGATCTATTACTATTAGGTTTGACCTCGTTTGGTTCCAGAAGCAACATAATGCCATTTTAAAATACATTTAAAAACGTATATGGCAAAGATAGAGGAACGGCCCGTAACGCTGAACAGCCCCTCAGGTTAACTGCGAACACAAGAATAAGCAGTCGCGGACAGAAGATAGGAACCAGTCATGGGTGTGGTGAGCTGAATCACAGATAGAAAATATTCACCTAGAAACAAAACACTACCCGAACAAAAACTAAAAATCTTGTAAGGGAAAAATCCTGCTGCCCCATCGGACACCGCAGCGATGACACTGTCCGCAAGGGATGTGTGGAATGATTCGCCTGTATAGGACCAAAAGGGTATTGATGCCAGTAGGCGCGCTGCCTTGCAGGGGGACGTTAGGATACGAGGATGAAACTGTAATGTGTCTGACGACAAGTTGACATGGTCCTTGTCAGAGTCGGAAAGCTCCCATACTTAGACCTAGGGAGGTATGGGCGTTATCGCTCCTGGGACAGTGGACTCACCTACGATCGGAATAGGATCCTAACGTGCGGATTATCTTGAAACTACCATGGCTAACTTGCAAAAACAAAAAAACTACAGTTAAGGATCTAAGGTTGGGAACTCTAAACGCGCGTAATCTAAATACTGGCGGATTTAGCGAACTCATTGGGATAGCAAATAAATACAAAACTGACTTAATAGCACTTCAAGAAACCAGCTGCCCGGGAGATTTCGCGTCAATTTCTAAGGATAACTATACTTTTCACTATGGGGTAGCTAAGGGGCGCACACTGGGCACCGGTTTTCTTATTAATAAACGAATTTCGCAAGCGGTTATCGACATACAATTCATTAACGACCGGTTATCATACATTGTACTACAGGGTAATTTCAGCAAACAGGTATTAATCAATGTGCACTGCCCCGCCGAGGACAAAGACGAAGACACTAAAGATATTTTTTACGAAACAATTGAGCAGGTTTTTGACAAGTTCTCAACTTTTGACGCCAAAATAGTATTGGGAGATTTCAACGCGAGAATTGGAAAAGAACCGATGTATAGCCCTACAATAGGATCAGAAAGTTTGGATGACGTCAGTAATGATAATGGAACTAAAGTAATAACCTTTGCAGCTTCAGAGAACCTCGTTGTCAAAAGCACATATTTTAGGCATAAAAATATGCATAAGGCCACCTGGACATTACCAGATGGTATCACTCGTAATCAGATTGATCACGTTCTAATTGACAGAAGACGTCATGCAAACATTCTCGATGTAAGATCGTATAGGGGAGCGGATTTAAATTCAGACCATTTTCTCGTGATAGTAAAACTAAGATCTAGGCTAGCGTTAAGTAAGAAAACAAGCCACACAGAGCCAACAGTTCGTTTCAATATAGATAAGTTCAAAACAGCAACAAAAACATTAAATTATCAAGTTGAGATTTCTTATAGTTTCGACGCTCTCCAAGAACAGAGAGACGATAACAACAATAATTGCGAGGAGGACCCGGAAACCCTGTGGATCAATATGAAAAAGGCGATAAAGACAGCCGCGAAACTTACGATAGGTTTAAAGAAAGTAACCAAAAGCAAACCATGGTTTGACGAAGAGTGCAAACTCTGGTTTGAAAAACGTCGGAAGGCCAGACTAAGTAGTTTACAAAATAAGTGCGATCAAACACATAAGAAGTATCTCGATATTAGTAAAAGTAAAAATAGGCTTTATAGATCCAAGAAAATGGAGTGGGAAAAGACTAAAATACTAGCAATAGAAACGCATAATAAACCAAATAACCCGTGTGAGATGTACAGGGGAATCAATTTTATAAGGAAAGGCTTTCAAAGTAGAACGGAAGTAATGAGGGACGAAAATGGCAATCTAGTAGCCGATGCGACAGAGAGACTGAATTTATGGAAAGACTATTTCGATAAACTATTAAATGTACGTGAAGCCCCCGTTGAAGGTAATCTCGGCGAAATCCACACTGCTGATCCATTAATTGATGATCCTGTTGATATAGAAATAGAAATGGCCATAAAGAAGTTGAAAAATAACAAAACCGCGGACATCGACGACCTACCGTCAGAACTGATAAAAAATGGAGTCCCTTGCCTCACAAGGCAAATTTGTAAATTAATACGCTGAGGAAATCATTGGGGATTACCAGTGTGGATTCCGCCGAAACCGATCTACAAGCGACCAAATGTTTACAATTAGACACCTGCTAGAAAAAAATTGGGAATTTAATGAAGTAGTGCATCAGCTATTTATCGAATTCAAAAAATCTTACGACTCTATTATACGCGCACGAATGTACTGGATCCTAGAGTTCTTGGGTGTACCATGAAAATTAGTAAGACTTATCGAAATTTGTTTAAGCGGCAGTAGGGGTAGAATACGGGCAAACGGAAGTTTATCTGAAGAGTTTTCGATCCGCGATGGCCTAAAACAGGGCGATGCACTTTCGTGTGTCCTTTTTAACATAGTTTTAGAGTACGTGGTCAGACAAGTACAAGTGAATCCGACCGGTGCTACCCTCAATGGGATAATAGAAATTCCTGGGAATGCGGATGATCTCGACTTACTAGGGGATAATAAAGAAACCGTAGCGAAAAATGCAGAAATCCTGACCTCAATAGCCAAATATATTGGCTTGGAAGTTAACGAATCGAAGACAAAATATATGAGCGTCGTCAGATCCGAACAAAGTAATGTAGACGGGGATCTAATGGCCGGAAATATGAAATTCGAAAGGGTTAACGAGTTCAAATATCTCGGGTCTATTATAACTAGCAAAAATAATATCAAAACTGAAATCAACCCGCGGCTGCACGCTGGCAATGGGTGCTATTATGCAGCAAACACGCTACTAAAATCGCGATCGCTATCTAGAAACATCAAAGTAAGAATTTACAAAATGATTATAATGCAGGTTGTCATGTACGGGTGTGAAACGTGGGCGCTGACAAGAGGGGAGGAGAATAGGTTCAGAGTTTTCGAGAATAAAGTACTTAGAAAAATCTATGGTCCAAAAAGGGACGAAGAGACCGGCGAATGGAAAAAACTGCATAATGATGAACTGCATGCTCTCTACGGGTCAGCAAATATTAATAGAGTAATGAAAGCGCGTAAATCAAGATGGGCGAGGCATGTAGCAAGAATGGGCAATGAAAGAACAGTGGCGCAAGTTTTAGGAGGGAGACCGACTGGTAAGAGACCCCCAGGCAGACCGAGAAACAGATGGGAGAAAAATGTAAGGGATGATCTAAAAGAACTAGGACATGATTACTTAAGCTGGATGGAGGATGCACAGGACAGAGATGTGTCACGGTCTCGGGTATATGAGGCAATGAACTTTTGAGTTCGAACTGCTAATCTATAATAATAATAATAATAAGGTAGAGATTAGGTTTTGTGTTATTCCCGTAATTTGAATAGACTCGGCCTTGTTTATTAGTAATTCTTCGTTCATGGAGTCCTGCTTTATTACAATAATATCGGCTCCCATGTCAACTAAAACTGATGCTTTTGTGTTAATGGAATCAGGAGATGAAAATTCTGTGGCTGGAGATTCTAATTTAAACCTTAGATCGATATTTGGTCATATTTCTTCATGATTTGTACTATTGTATGACGCTTATAGTTCTCTATGCTCGTTTGACGCTCTCCTTCGTCTCCTTCGTCTCGCTCGTCGCGGCATCTGTTTGGCGATCTGAGTTCGAGTTTAAATCTATGTGTCACTGAGGGGTGATCTCATCATGCTGATAATATGGATTTCGATATCCTGTACTTTGTAACGGAGCCGTCGGAAAATGGGGGTAAGGATCGTGTGTGCACGGATATTCGTGTGTTGGCATATGATTATACGGAAAGTTTGAAAATTCTTGTGCGTCTAAATTTCTGTTTGAATTTTTATCATAAGTTTTATAGCGGCGTTGATAATGCGGAAAGCGATTATTTGAAAAATGAGTATTGGAAGTTGTCATAAAACAGACATAGGGGCTACAATTGCGGCCCCATTAGGTTGATAGTACCTCGGTTCATGATAGTAATTTGAAGGGTGGATATTCAAAGTCGTATAACCGCCATTTCCAATTTCTTACAGGAGAGCGGAAAAACGCTCGCATTTTGTTAATTATGCAATGTAAAATGCAATGTTTGAAAAATTCTAACATTAAAGCTATTGCGAATTTTGACTTGCTCTTTTCGCTGAAATGACGGCATTAGCTTAGAGTTTCGAGAAAAAAATTTTAAAAATTTTGAAAAATTGGCGGTTATACGACTTTGAATATCCACCCTTCATTTGTGTAATGAGGAATCATCTGTTGTCTCGCTTCATACTCTAGTGCGACTTGTGAAGCAATATCCAAATTAGAAGGGTTGCGTGCTTCCACTAATCCTGAAATGCTATTTGGCAAACCTCTCTTGAATTGTTCAAGAGCGCAATCGTTGAAAGGAGCTAAAAGTTGTTCTACATTGGGATATTTATCTTAGAGGGCGGCTTGACCCCAGATCTTAAAAGAACTGCACGATCAAAAAATTCACTTACGTTTTCTTCTCGTCTCATTCTAATAGTTGAGATTTCGTGGAAGCACCAAGAATAGGTTTTACGTGGGGCAAAACGTTGTTTCAAGTCGTAACTAGGGATATTTACTACCTCTTGTTGCACTGCAAAACACTCAGCCATTGATGTTATCATGGCCTCACTGGGAGTGCGATTAATATTGTCCGTGAATTGGGTTTGATCACTATCGTTTGTTTATGTGCAATAACGGTCGTTACTTTACGAGCAAATTTTCTGACTATAATCGCACGTTGATTACTGACTCTATCGTTCAGTAGAAAAAGCGGTGAAAGTCAGACATTTGCGCTCAGTCAAAGAACGAATAAAAAAGCTTGGATGAATTCATTTTCGGGATTGATCGAGGAATGCTTTTAATGGTAGAAGTCTATCAATTCTTTCCAATACATGGTTGACCTTGATGTATGTATGTATATGTATGTATACCATTAAGCCATTTCCCTTTCGGGGTAGGCGTGACACTACCCACGCGACTTGTAGGTCGAAGTTGTCAGTGTGACTGCCAGGAGCGCAAGACTAAAAGTACTTGACTTTTAGATCGAACTTGTCAGTATGACAGCTGGGAACGTCAGACAATTGACAGGGGTGTTTATGTGGCTCATATAGTTCTTGTGGGTGTGCTAAATGTGGAAAGAGCACGTACGATGTCAAAAGTGGAAAGAATACGTACGATGTCAAAAGTGGAAAGTTTACCAAAAGTGGAAAGAGCATGTACTTTACGAGCATGTACGTTACGCGAACGACTAACATGTAAGTTCCCTCTGCTGACACTCTCGGTTATCGGTCGTGTCTTCTCTAGATCGGCTATGGGTCATTTGATATGCGTGAGCCTTCTTACTGCATGCGATGACTAATAGCTACCGAAGCGGCCAGCGATCGCACACCTCTACTCTTGACCTTTCAGAAGTTTGGATTCTATAGGTTAACTCAGCTATGGGCGATATCTCTATTCTGACAAGGAATTCACGAAATTCGAGAAATTTATAGAATGCAAGGAATTAATTTAATTCAAGGAACTCAGGGAATTAAAGGAATTCATGCAATTCAAGGAATTCGTCGAATTCAAGAAATTCATGGAATTAAAGGAACGGGCCTTGTGGATCTCTGGGTTGAGGCCCTTCCCGGACCTATTTGCAGCTTTGAAATCGGGACAGGAAAGACCTGCGGCCCGCATAGCGACCAAGAAATAGCCTCCGTTTGTTATGGTGGTCTGCATCCGGATATTTCAACATTGAGTGTCTCACTCAATGTGATCACCCCCCTCCCCTAAGCCATGGGTGTAGAGTGATCGTGCTCGAGGCACTTTGGGACCCAGGGGTTACGAAGGTGTCCTAAAGGCCTCTCAGGGACACCGGACGACCTTTCCCAGTAATTAGTCTTACCCCTGCATGCGGGGCTCTGCATGGGTGAACCTTTTATTTCACTAGCTTCTCGTGGGATCAAACTGAACACGCGAAACATCGAAAATCAAAAAGGAGGAGGAAGAAAGGTGGCGGAGGGGAGAGAGGGGTTGTGCCTTAACGGGTCTAACATGACCCTTCCCGCCCCATCTGCCTTTACGGCAAGGCAAATTTAGGATCCCTCTGGAGCTGAAGGATCAACGGTCTCTCTAAACGATGCTATGATAACGGGAGAGGCCAATCAGTCCCCCAAAAAAAGAAACGCATCAACGATTCCCTGGAAAGGAGACTGAAGAGACAAGTGCAGAAGTCTAGAAGAGCAGCTGCGGGAGCTGGAACGTCAGCAGCTATAGGGCCGGCATCCACCACTGAGGCTCAATGGAGAGGTAGGGGCTCACCGGCGGTGGCTAAGCCTTTGCAGAGGCACAAATCGGTCCAGCAGCCAACGGACAGAGTCGCCGGGTACCTGGATTGACGGCCGCTCAGAGGACTAACCCCCTGACGGTGGTGGCGGCCGATACCGACAACGCGGATTTGATGCTCGCTACGAATCAGTATCAATGGCCAAAATTCGTCACCTCCTTCTGCAGGGCAGGGTTCTTCGTATTTGTGGCAGCCGACCTAGCGACTAAAGCTTCGCTGATCAAAGCAGTGGTCGAGACAAAGCAGTGGAAAGATGCAGCTCTTAAGGTGGAGGGGTTAAGTTGCTACAGGAGATGGTGAGAGCTACGGTGTGGTTCCTGGGTAGAATGGAAGACCTGTCTGAGGTACTCCGGCGGTTGGAGGGATTCAACCCCTTACTTAGGACGGCATCCTGGCGAATCTTCAAGCACGAGAGGCCTCATGAAGAGGACGCAGTTGGATTGTTATGTTTCCGATTCAATTTTAACAAAACTAACGAAAATTTTACAGTTGACAACATGAATTTTAGTATATTTAAGACAACAATTTAATTTAAACAAAATGTAACGTGAAAATGAAGATTTTTAAGCAAAGAAGAGGAGGAATAGGAATCTGTATTTAGTAGAGATGTTGATGAACTTCGAAAAATATTTGTCCTGATGAGGAAAACATTATGTTTTCGAAACGTTGGCTGCAGGATAAAGGATTCAACAACTAACCTCCTTTTTTATTTGGTCTGAAGTATGTCAAAAACAATATCTATTATATATTATCATTGATATTTAAAAACTAAAATGGCCGATAATGTTTTGATCAGTCTGTCATAACAACTTTGATTTAAGCTGAAGACATTTCAGGTTCGACATATTTAACATTTTTTTAAATGTGTGCATAGGACTCAATTAAAAACAAAAACATATTTCTTTGCCATTTTCAAAAAATTCTAAATCGAGCAAATTTTTTTTCAATATTTTTTTATCATTATTCACTGAAAAAATCTGTGCATAGAAGAAAATAGGCCATAATTGTCGAAGAAATAGGGAAATTTTTTGGAATTTTCAAATATTTGTATGTTCAAATCAATGAAGAGAACAGAAGATATTACCCGATTTCAATTTTTTTTCTTCACTTTTTTCGGATGCCATCCCATAAATGTTTTCGCTCAGCTAAAACGATTCGACAATTTGATCATTATTACTCCGCCCAACTGGACACTGCCTTCGTTTCAAGCAATTTTAAGTTATAAATATTAAACTGTTAACATTTGTTCAAACTGAACACTTTTTCAGTTAGAATCAATAATTAATTTATATTAACAGTAGTGAATCAACTTAAAAAGTTATTATCCAAAATCTTCAATTGCAAACGCGTTTAATTTTCAATTGTTTATGACTTCAAGGCTGAATTTTGGAATTATTTAAATTGAAAAGGTACGCTTGAAAATGAAAACCTAAAATGGCAAATTTCAATGTGAAGGATTTTAGAGTAGTTTTTAATCAAATTATTTTCATTTTTAAATGAAGTTAAACTTTTATTTTCAAAAATATAAACTACATTAGAGATTTTCCATTTCTCGTTTGGTCGCTTGCCTCGTTCAGTTTTCTTGACTGCTAAATTTTATTGTGTGAGTTTACTGTGATATTTTTCGTCAGTGATATTCCCCTGTTACACATAAATTTGAACACAGTATCCTGTAAATAATAAATGAATTATAAATGATATAAATAATAAACCATTTGGAATTCTATCTATAAGAAACAGCATTTCAGAGTCTGCAAAAATAATCGAAAAGATAAAAATCCGATTCAAATTTGTAATTAGAATTCACGATTCAATTTTTTTCTAGTCAAAAACTTCAATATATTTCAAATAATGATGACTTTTGAATAAACTTTTGAGAAATTATAACTTTAAAAAATAACTTTCATTGACTTTTACTGAATAATAAATATTCAATATTTTTTTATATTTGCAAATTAAAACTTTAGGGCTCATATAGGGGGTGATGTAACCTAGAAAACTCACCTATGCTATTCTGTTTTGAATATCGCGCCAGTTGTTTTTTTTCTACTGCTTAAAAAATGTAATATTTGAGAAATTTAACATATTTATCGCAAGTGTTGACAATCCGCAGGGACTTTCCGCCTCAAATATGGATTTGAACTTCGAAGAGGAAAAAAATTTCATATCGATAATCATTCGTTGCGCTAACATTTGGAATTGATTTTTTCAGGTGAGTTTTCTAAGTTACATTACCCTCTACATGAGCCTTAAAAAAAATTCAGATTATTCGAAAATGAATGACCTTTGAATTTTGAAAAATTCTCTTATTTTCGTCGATTGAAATAATAAGTCAAGTAATTTCAAAAAAAAATTTCTTTGCCTAAATCAATTATCAGCAATCGATTTTAAGTATTTATGGCCTACTGACATGCGGTCTATCTCGGTAACCAATGAATATTTTTGAAGTTACAGGGCTAGTTCGAGAGGTAATTTAATTCCCTACAAATCATATAACGACAACTTTCGTAATAAAATACATCCCTGAGGAGATATTCTCAAAACACCGATTATTGATACTTTTGACTGAAGAAAAAAGTGATTTTCTCGCGAACAGGATCTATTCAGATTTTGTCTCAACGATTTTTGAGCACTCCTAGGTGCCGCAGAGAGCATGCCACATTCACTTTTCTTAGGTGTTTCAAGCAGACTCTTTTTTGCTTATAGTAAAGAATATTTTTCCTTCTTTTTTGAGAAGAATTACGATCTAATTTTTGGTTTACAACGTAATTTTGGTTAAGAATAATTTGCATCTGGAAAAAATTGAAATATAAAAAGCTTAAGTTTACACTCAGCGCTAGATCTAAATTCTCTTGTAAAGTTTCTTCAACAAAAATCGTAATAAAGGTTTTTAAACGATAATTACCAGTGAGTTATGGTAGCACGTCCGTGCAGACTACTGAGTTTCCAATTCGTTTTCCTCGTTTACAGGAGGCATTGTGTCCTGTTCTTTTTCTTTATCATCCTATTGGGAAAAGTCGATTGTTAAAAGTTACAGTAATCATATCTAAACTTAAGTAATAAGGTCAAGTTATTTAAATTCCGAAAGAATTCATCTGGCGCAATAAAAAGGATATTCCAGTAAATTTAAACGAAGGAAAATTATGAATCTGTAAAAAAATCTCACCCATGGTATTGACTCTTCTACCTCTGATTGGTTCATCGAAGTCTCGCTATTTTTTCCACCATTTTGTTCAATGTTGTCAGTATCAATAAATTCAATTTCATTTTCCTTATCTTCGTTCGCTTTGCTTAGAGGCAATGCTGAAATAAAAATTACATCTAAAAAAAAGAAAGTTATCAACAAAACGAAAGATAGGGTAAAAGGATCGAGATTTTCGAATTTACTCTGTTTCCAGCGAGCTGGAAACAGAGGGTAAGGCGGAAATAAAATACGCCTCGCGGACCAAACCGACTGGGTGAAGAACACACCGAGAAAAAACCACGACCGTTTCCTGCTGCGGCCCTATACCGATGGTTTCTGCTGAATACGTTTACACTACTCAATACGCAGTCGGGGAAAATGGTCCAGGGATGGTCCCGAAGGAAAAACCCCCAAGTCAAGGCATTAACAACCGTGCCGAAAACTACGTGGCACCAGGATGTGGTGTTCCATACGGTGTATCTAGGATACCAGGTCGCCTCCTAGAGTATACAGACCTTACCCCCGTATGCGGGGCCCTGCGTGAGGGGGGGGGGGGCTTACACTTCCCTAGCCACTCGTGGGAATTAAATGGAGCAAGATATTAAAACAGTGAACAGGAGTATAAGTGAAAGGTTGGGAGCTGATTTGCACGTGTTGGAGGTCCCTGATTTCTTTCAAAAGACGCTGGCACATTTGAAGGATGTTTTGGCAACACGAAGCGGAATATGTTCATGCCTATTAGGCATAGACTGAGTAAGGCGAGAGATGGTTTGATGAAACTGGAATACAGTATAGTCCTGGCCAGTGTGTCTTACCAAGTCGCGCTAAAATACGCTGGAAAGGAACTGGCAAAAAAATATAAGTGGATGGCCAGTCTGAGCAAAGAGTCCAGCCACGGCGGTATTCAGACTGTAGAAGCTGTGGAAACTCCCACGACTGTGACGGCCTCCACCCCTGAAAAATATGAGGATGGGGTGCCCACACTCGCAGCCCAGGCGAAGAAGAAGGAAGAGAAGCAGAGGAGAGTTCGACCCGAAGCGGTCTTGATAAGACCGGCCAAGGGTTCGAGCTACGCCGAGGTCCTCAAAAACCTGAAAAAGAAGGTCAAGCTGGACACCCTTGGTGTCAAAATCAAGGGTGTCAGGCAAACCTGGCATGGAGAGATTCTGGTTGAGGTGGGGCCAGCAGCAGATGGCAGATACAAGCTGTCGGCAGCTATAAGGGAAGCGTTCGGTGTCGGGGGAAACGTGCGCGAGCTCGTTCTCCGCATCGGAGTCGAGGTCTTGGACCTCGACACGACAACGGAGCCGGAAAAAGTGGAGGCTGCAGTCCGAAACCACTTCGGGGAAGCGAGCGGAGATGTTAAAGTTAACATGACGAAGAAGGCCTTCAGAGGTAATCTGAAGGCTTATGTCGAGATGACGGAGGAACTTGCGTCGAGGCTTCTCCGCACGGGACACCTCAAAGTGGGGTGGGTGATCTGTCGCGTGCGGAAGAAGACAGAGACATTAAGGTGCTATCGCTGTCTAGGCTTTGACCACATGGTGGCGGGCTGCAAGGGCCCAGACAGGACATAGGCCTGCTGGAGGTGAGGCAAAGAGGGCCATAGGGCTGCGGCGTGCGAAAGTACGCCGCAGTGCTACCTCTGCGCTGCTAAGGAAGAGAAAACCCGAACCGACCATCTGCCGGGTACAATGCGGTACGCGTCGTTCAGGGAGGCCGCCTCTGTAAAGATGCCAGATGTGCGATGGCAATAAGTGGTTACACCCAACCAAGATGCCGAAGACCGATGATCCCGATGTGTAGTATCACCACACAAATGAGGACGATGCGTGCATCTTGGTTGGGTGAACAGGAGAAGAAAAAGAAGTCTAGGTTGGCAACACAGCGGGACGCCGAAGCATGGCGTAGAATGCCTATAACCCATGTTCCTGAAGTAATGCGAAAGCGGATTCCGGGAACGTGGTTTGGTAAAGAGGGTAGGTGAGTTTAGTAGGTATTGCCGTGTTTAGCTCGAGTCCCACACTCAGTGCGTAAATGCATTTTCACCATTTCCACAAAACAAAAAAAAACAAAAAAAATCTTCGTAGCTTAGTTATATGCTTGCTAATGATACTTGGTACTTCGTACCGGAAATAATTTATCTGCACTGGACCGTAAGGTGGTGTGCAGTGGCGAGCCCAGTGTTCAAAACAATCTATATAGACTGAAAACAATTAATCACACGCTCCTCATCATTAAATAAGTTCCAAGTTAGAAGTGATACAATTTTTCTACTGAACCTTGTATAGCGCATACGCATAGCGCAAACATTTTCCTTTCGAAGTTGCCATTTGTTACGTTGCTGTAATGATAAAATATAGTCGTGAGACTAGGTTTTCCAAAAAGTATCAAGAATTCGTTGCTACAATTACCATCTCGACAATCGATTTGATTTGACATTTTCTAATGAAATTTCTGGTGCTGAAATTAGTTCTCCTCCAATTAAAAAATGTCCTGGTGTCAAAACTCTTAGATGTTCTGGATCATCGAATAGACGGAACAATGGCCTTGAATTCAAACAAGCTTCTATCTGGCACAATAAGGTAGTCAATTCTTCGAAAGAAGCAGTCTGAGCTATGAGAACGCGTCGCAAATGGTGTTTTAGACTACGCACGCCAGATTCACATATCCCACCAAAATGCGGCGCTGCGGGGGGAATGAAATCCCATCGAATCTTATCAGTTAGCAAATACGCTCAAACTTCAGGAGACTGTGTCACCCTTTGGAAAGTCTCGTCAAGTTCGCGGCTAGCACCTTGGAAATTCGTCCCTCGACCACTGTGAATCGTGTGAGGTAACCCTCGACGGGAAACGAAACGCTTAAGCGCAGCCAGAAATGCTTCAGTAGTATAATCAATAACTAATTCGAGGAGAATAGCTCGAACCGCGAAACAAACAAACACTGCTATATAAGCTGAATGATACTTGTAGCCTCGACCTCGATGAATCGTTACTTGGACCGGGCCCGCATAGTCAATACCTACATGAGTAAAGAGTCTTGCAGGTCGCGTGATACGGCTTTTAGGCAACGCACCCGTCAATTGATTAGAAACATCCGCACGAATTCGAACACAAGGAACACATTTGTAAATAATATATTTAACTGTTTGTCTTCCTCAGATAATCCAAAAGTTTTGTCTTAGCAAACTCAAAGTCAATTGCGTTCCTCCGTGTAAACATTTCCCATGAAAATTTCATATTAGCAAAGTTACTAACGGATGTGCTTTCATAGTAATTGGAAATTTTCGATTAAATTCCATTGCTGCGTCAGCTAATCTTCCTCCAACGCGAAGGATTTTATTTTTATCAAGAAACGGATTTAATAATAGCAATGGATTTTCCGGTCTAATTCGATTTTTCTATCTAAACTTAAAATCTCGTGAGAAAACAATTGAGATTGAATATACTTTTTTTTTATTTTTTTTTATACCATTAAGCCGTTTCCCTTTCGGCGAGCCTCTAGGGGTAGGCGTGACACTACCCGCTTCGGGTAGTGTTTCTAGGTGGATAGTTTCTTGTAGTAAATAACTACAAGTGTGGGCTCACCACACCCACGACCGCCAACAGCAACGCAGCAGTATTATTCTCGAACGGTCACCCATCCAAGTACCAACCGCGCCCAACACTGCTTAGCTTCAGTAATCTAACGGGAACTGGTGTTTCCAGCGTGGTATGGCCGTTGATCCAAACTTGATCAAAACAATTTCACTATCAACACAATATCTCACGATAGAGGCATCATTTCCGGTTTTCATTTTAACAGGGGAAAATCCGGTTTTAATAGCCAAACACTTTACGACATACGCTAAAATACGCACAAGTTTCAACCACGACGAGATTCGAGTTGATAGGTTTGCTAAGCAAAATTTAATTTATTCATAAGCGTGATGCGTTTGCACTCGGAGATCCAGATCGGTTTCAAAACTCCGAACGCTTCCTAACGAAGGCCAAAATTCTTCATTTTGACTCGGCCACGTCGGCCCATGCCAACAAAGATGATTTTCGGCAGGTTTAGAAGCAACAACACCACGAGATGCTAAAGCGGCAGGATTATCCTTGGTCGGTACATGCTTCCAAGTGATAGACGGAGCTACCGCCTGAATAGCAGCGACGCGATTAGCAACGAACATTTTCAAATCAGAAGACTGCTTATTTAGCCAAGCTAAGACATTAGTAGAATCAGTCCAGCATATCGATTTTAGTTCGGAGAATTGCGAAATATTTTCAATAGCGGAAATCAATTTAGCAAGAAGCAAAGCACCACAAAGTTCCAAACGGGGAACTGTTTGTGTCATCGATTTTATCGGTGCCATTCTTGTTCGACTCGATAATAAAACAACGCGATTTTCTCCAGATTTGAAAGTCATACGATGGTATAATACTGCGGCGTAAGCGACATTCGAAGCGTCTGAGAACCCATGAAGTGTGTTGTCAATCACCTCCCTTCCTTGACCTGTCCTTCGCGGAATCGAAATTTTCTCCAATTGAATTAAATTGTCACGATATTCGTTCCAAAATTTTGGAAGATCTTCTGGTAAAATATCATCCCAAGAGATCGATTTAATCCAAAGTTTTTGCAAAAAAATTTTAGCAAAAACCACTACCGGTGAAACACAACCAAAGGGATCAAATAAACGGGCAATTAGACACAGAACTGAAAGTTTAGTTAATTGCGAGACTTCTGTTAGTTGTATTTTAAAGCGATATACGTAAATTCCAGACGATACCAAGAACCTTTAATGAATCGTTTTTATCCAGCGGTTTTTTGACCGCTAACCCATGTTCTAACGGATTAATATCCGCAAGTAGCGAGGGCGAGTTACTGGCCCATTTTCTCAACTTCAAATGGCCCTAGTGAAGCAAACATTTTACGTCTTCTCGAATTTCAATTAGTTCAACTATCGAATCTGCTCCAAAAAGGCAGTCATCAATATAAGTCTGATGAGTAATGACGATCGAGCCTTTAGGATGCTGATGTCTCTCGTCTTGGACCAATTGCCGGAGGACTCGTAAAGCGAGGAATCATGAAGCCGCTGTTCCATAAGTCACGGTGTTTAAACGAAATTCTATCGGTTCGGAGCTAAGTGTCGGAGTCCAAAGAACTCTATGATAGTCGCTATCCTTTTCATTTATGAGAATCTGTCTATACATTTTTGCAAATATCCGCAGTATAAACAAATTGGTAAGTTCGCCACTGCAAAAGAACTTCGGATACATTAGTTTGTAATTTGGGACCGACATGCATGTGATCATTAAGCGATATAAAATTTGACTTTTGTCGTGACGCATTAAAAAAACTTCTAACTGCCGTAGTACAACTAGACCATAAACCTTTTACATTGACAAAAAAGTTCTCGAGAGTCGTTAAGCCGTTTCAAAAATGCTAACAAGGCCTTTTCATCTCTTTTTCGAGACGAACCGATATTAATTGGGGGTCCGGATTTGAATGGATATCAAATAACATATTGGCCTTCGACAGTTCTAGCATGCGTTAACTTAAAATGCAATTCAGAGTTCGTTGCGCGTTCGGTGTAAACGGTACTTCTGTAGCACTTTTGTCGGAACTTGGCCGAACGCTCGCGAACAACTGCTCGTGAAGGGCATGCTCAGGCAGTGTGAACGGTAAGCTCCCTCCGTATTCACGAATGCTCGTGAGCATTCGCAAACATTTGCGAACAATGCACGCTTGGTGTAAACCCGCCTTAACAATTCCGTAAGAGTGTTACAAGGATATGTGACAAAAAAATGTTTTTTGTAGTATTGCTGCAATTAGTTTATATTTTAAATAACCCAATTTCAGGCACGGTCCCGTACACATATAATCGCACGCTTAAAACAGGCCCTCCAAGGCTCCATGCATTTGCTTGTTACAAAGTTTTTGTGGCTTTGGATACGAAGTACCATTACACGTCCGCTGATGGCGCCACATTTTCTCTCAACACAGACAAGCTTGCCGTCAATGATGAGACGCCCACATTCATCAAGCGCTTGTGTGCGTCTCACCATTGACGGTGTACTTGTCTATGTGCCACCAAAACTTTGTAACAAGCAAATGCATCGAAGCTTGGTGATAAAACTCAAGTACTATCTCAGTTTTTTTACCACACAATAGCCACCCAAAGAGCTATTATTGTGAATATTTTCAGATTTTTGAATTTGGGGGATCTTAGTGTAAAAAATGAAAAACGGTCATTTTCGCATATTCTAACCCCTGAGACACATTGATACCTGAATATATTCATATAATACAATTATATAGGTGTATTTATACATTATTAGATACATTATGCATACGTAATGTATATATACATTGTAACAGAAAAGATAAAATGATTCTTCGTGGTACTATCATTTTTCAAATTTTTTTGAAGTTTTATTTATATATCTGATTTAGTTTCATAATGATTGAAATGTTTATCCTCGTCACTGTCCTCATTTATCACAGTTACACAATTCGTTTTTGTGAATAAACTCCTCAAAAGTCCATCCGGTCTGATGTTTCTCGACAAATATCGAACATAAGCTGAATCGTACACTATTTACCGTCGGAAATTATCGGCATGATCAGCGAAAGTACTATTAAAAATCACTGCTGACTTAGAACATGATTACTTGTTCCCAAAAGGAGCGAGAAATTCTTTTAAAAACTCGTTAAAAAGCTAATAAAATTACGCTTTGAATAAGCCCTAATGTTTCGTTTTTCAGTTATACATATAAGGAAAATGGAATTTTCCGCCGAAAAAAAATTCAATACCTTTTCGCTTTCAACTCGCCAGATCTTTTCCGTGAATGGATATTTTTCTCGAAAATTGTACATAAAAGTCTTCAATATATTCTACGACTGTTAAAGTGTTTATGAAGTTTAAAAAACATTTCAGGGTCGTATAGTGAATTTTTACAATATTTTATTCGAAATCTTGGATGCATACATACAAACGAAAAAGTTGTGTGAGGAAGTGCCGAATTTTTACAATTTCCAGTGAGAAAAATGTTCCTTAGGGTTCAAAAAAGTTTTTCCAAAAAGTTTTAGATCTGTAGTCATTAGGGGAAAAAAGTGAGAGCGATGTGAAAATTATGTACGGCGTGCTGCGCTCGACTTTTTTGTCCGTACGAGAAAAACAATCCATTTGTTTACACTCGTGTCGGACGAGATAATATATTTTCTTTTAACTGTTTAATTTCCGAACTGTTATGTTCAAATTGGTCAGAATATACATTTCAGTATCGGAAAAAAACCGACCTTGACTTAAAATAAATGGTAAAGTATGATGATTTAAAATATAGTAAGAAAGTTTAGAATTTTTCAAAAAAAGTGATGTACATACTATTAGAAAGTGTCCTGAGCATTTAAAAAGAAGAAACAACCCTCCTTGATCTTCCATTCATAAAATATTATTCATACAATTAAACTTATGGACTTATTGATTTAGGTCAGGTACACTAGACCCACCCTCACACCACTCATAATTTTAGGGTTTTCTTTAGCCTACTAAATTGCACCGCAAATGCGCTCGGATGCGCCACCAATCTAAAATGTTGCGCCATAAAACTGTAAGAGTTATATTAGGTGTTAAAGGGGGGAGGGGGGACTGGAGACACACCAGCCCCCCTATTGAAAACATCAAAGTTGAATGAATGTCAAAGTTGAAAGAATGTCTTTCCAATAACTCTTTCCAACTATACTTTACAAAACAGTAATTGTTAATTATTTTAATAAATTTAGAGTTTGTCAATTTTTCAATGAATATGTTCAATGTTTTCAAAGAATTAACTTAAAATATCTTTTCGATGACTCTTTTCTATGATGCTCTACAAACCGGCTGTACGAAGGGTCACGCTACAGCGTAACCGTAAAGTAATCCTCAAGTCATCTTAAAGTAATCTCGAATTACGAGGGTTGTCTTTTATATTTCGGGAATGGGCGATCATGCTGCTGCCATATGAAAACCGATGTCTCTACCGATAAGTTTGACATTTTTTTTAGTAATTTTTTACTCAGAACGTTTTGACGTGTGGGAGCGATTTGTGTCGTGTACAGTAACTTGAAAAATTTATCTCGAGAAAAAAATGGAATTGACTCGTGAACATTTCCGTGCGATCATTTTTCACAACTTTTGACCTGGATTATCTCAACAACAGTGCGTCGATGAACTTTATTCTACTTTTGGAGACGAAGCACCATCAAAAACAACTGTGTATCGGTGGTTCTTCGAATTTAATCGGGGCCGTAGTTCGCTCACCGACTGGTCGTTCAAAATCAGTCTTTGTCCCAAAAAACATTGATGCTGTGCGTGAACTGATACTGAAAGATCGTCATGTGACTTATCGTGAGATTCAGGCATCCTTATGCATTAAAAACACCAGCATAAATTCAATATTGCAGGAACATTTGGCTGTCAAACAAATTTTTTGCCGTTGGATCCCACATAATTTGACCATCGCTCAAAAAAGGCTTGTGTGGAGCGGTCATTTCAAGTCCCTGTAAACGACACAAATCGCGCCCGCACGTCAAAACGTTCTGAGTAAAAAATTACTAAAAAATGTAAAACTTAACGATAGAGAAATCAGGTATCATATGGCAGCAGCAGGATCGCCTATTCCCGAAATATAAAAGACAACCCTCGTATAATGAATAAAAAAAACAAAGTAAATATCTGACATGTTGAAATTATAATTGTACGATTTACGTTAGATTTACTTTAGAAGGTAATGCCGTAATTGCAATAAGTTTATTTTTTAGCGTTAGAAATTATAAAAACATAATGGCTGTCATTCAAGTCTGCTAAAGGCGACCTTGAAGCCTTGAAGTCGCCTCTAGCAGACCTTCAATTACAGCCACTATGTTTTTTTAATCTCTAACGCTGAGAAATAAACTTATTGCAATTATGGCATTACCTTCTAAAGTAAATGTGAACGTACAATTATAATTGCAACAATTTAGATATTTATTTTGTTTCTTTTATTCGTTATACTTCTAGATTACTTTAGGACTACTTTAGGGTTACTTGATGGTTACGCTGTAGCGTAACGCTAGCGTTCAGCCGGTCCACTAGGGGAAATTCATAGTTTGGCCATTTTTTCAACGAATAGGCTCAATTGGTTTGCAGACTCAACAAAGAATGTTTTTCGAATGAATCTTTCCTATAATAATTCGATAATTTAGAATCATAAATAATTATTTGAAAAATTTTCATTAACAAATTCATTCAAGTTGTGTAATGAATCAACAAAGAGTCTTTCCAATAACTCTTTCCTACGATATTTTACTTTACAAAAATGTTTCATTATTTAAACAAATTCAGAGTGAATGTTTTTCAAAGAATAAGCTGCAAATTGTTTCAGGGATCCGCCCGAAACGAAAAATAGTTATTTGTGATACAAGTGCGTAAAATAGGTGATTGTGAGCAAGTGTGAATTTCGCAGCATAAGCCGGAGGCTCGAAGCATGAGTCGGTGGTTAGCGCACGAGCGAAGCGAGTGCGAAAACGTAGATGAGTGCTTCGAACCGCAGGCGAATGATGCAATCATACGAGTTAACAATCACCTACGCGCACGTGTATCAAACGCTATTTTTTGCAACGCCCGTCCGAAAAAGTTGTCAGGAGGTGGTAACGAAAAATACTAATTTTATATTGCATAGAGTGGAGTAAAGAAATTACAAGAAAAAATTTTTTTTTTAATGTTTGAAAAAAAATTGGAAAAAAAATGTTTGAAAAAAAATGTTCTGAAAAAAAAATTTGTGCAAAAAAATGTTTGAGAACAAATTTTGAACAAAAAAAAAAATTCATGGTTATAAATAATATTTATAACCACGAATAGTATTTGGCAAACATCCATGATTCTTTCTTTCATCGCCTGGGCATCCTAACCCCACCTTTCAATCGAATTAGAATAATTTCATGCATGGCATTCAGTCCGAAAAAGTTAAAGTCCCTCTAAAAATCGACAGCGCAAGCGCGGCTGTGGTTATCGATCACGCTTGTAGACATTTGCTTGGCGAAAACGCGCCAATCGTGCGAAACCTGTATCCAGAAGCATCGCGAAAAGATGCTCGCTTGTTAATTTTCGCACAGCGACCGCGGGCCAATACCCCACTCTCTTGCACCGTGAGATGTGCGCCGCCGCCCGAGCTAGCCTTTAAGTACAGCGCGTTTCGAGACCGAGAGACACTTCTCCCCGAGTCCCCGTAGTGTAAACATCTCCGCTACTTAAATAAACCCAAGTTTTTAACCTTACATCGCCTACCTCATTTTTGGACCCCCTTTTTTCTAACACTCGCATGCCACCTCCACAGCAGCGTCACACCCGATCTCCGTTACGGAGAGGACTACTCCCGTTTCGGTAGCCATTGCCGTCAACGGAACAAACCCCATCTTCGCCCTGTACACCCTGGACCACTCGAACCATTTTCCCTCGTCTTCGAAGCGACCCCCGTTACGGAGAGGATTACTCCCATATCGCGTAATCGACCTCCCCTCACGAATTAAATAAAGCAATCCCAACTTTATTTAATTTTTAATCGAATAACTTTTTGGATCAGTCTCAACCCACAGACTGACCTCATGTTCAAGTTAAATGTAAATTTATTTCAAGAAGATACCAAAACCAGTGCTTAAAGTTACCTATGCCAGTGTCTAAAGTACCTCATCCCGAATGTGCGCATGCGCAGCTTTTTCACCAGTGTCTAAAGTAAGCCATCTTCAAACTGCGCATGCGCGAAAATTTTTTCACGCACAGTCTGCTCAAATAAGGTACTTTAGGCACCATCTACATGCATGCAAACGTAACTATATTCACTCGACTTAGGTTACGTTATTCAAAATACCGAAATTGTAACGAAATTTTTTAATCACGCTTAATTGTAAAAAATAGTTTATTCGAATCCTTTTGCACATCATATAAATATTAAAAGGCAGACGGGTAAAATATCAAGTTATAACAATTTCGTTTTTAATTTTGTTTTAATCTGTCAAAACGTAACAAAAAGTAAACAAAAGATTCGGTACTTTTTGGATAACGTAACGAAACGATAGTTTTGGACGGGTCCCTGATTTGTTTACGGAATCATCCAGGAATGTAGTTCCGATCACTCTTTGCAGTGATACATTGCAAGGTTACAAGAATTATTAATTACTTGAACAATTTTCATAGAAAAATTTAGAGTTTGGCTAGTTTCGAACGAATAAGCTCGATTTTTGTTCACAAAATTGACTAAGAATATCTTTGCGATGAATCTTAACTATGATACTTTTCAAATTAATAACGAGTGTTGATTATTTTAACAATATTCATAAACAAATAAATAGTTTGGCTATATTTCAACGAGTACGTTCAAATGTTGTATACGGAATCGACTTAAAATGTCTTTTCGATGACTCTTTGCTATAATACTTCTCAAATTGACAGCAATTATAATTGTTTAAACGACCAATTATATTAAAACCTTATTTTCTTTCACATTTTATACAAAAACCCTGGATTTGTTTATAAAGTAATACAAATTTCTTTTTAAATTAGTTTCAATCACTAGAAATTATTTCTAGATAGTTTTAGCACAGACATAAGACCTTTTCGATCAATCTGAAAATCTTCAATAAATTGGAAGTTCAGAAAGTTAAAAGAAGTAAACTTTATTGTTAGATAAAAAATTAACCAAAGTTATAAAAAGTCCAAAGACACAAATCTTTTTTTGAACTTTGAAAAGATTTTATTGAGGAAAGAACTTCCAAATCAAAAGAATATTTCAGGTTGAAAATTGATTTTTCCACATAAACTTTTTTTTTATATTGTGCCACCTTAAACTGAGACAGCAGAGTAATTTTAAAAATTAAAAACAAAAATTTTCTCACATGTTAATCGGGATTGAAAGAGGTGGGTGAAAAGCCTGAATTGTTAAAGAGGTAGAAAGCAACAGACGTTGACAGACAAAAAAGGGACAACTGAGATGAAGAAAAGGGATCTGAAACGGATATCTGTCAATTTATATCAGTGAAACTTTAATTATGCAAAAAGCCAGAAGTACATTACTACTTTGGAGTTGTATTCCACAAAGAAGCAGTAATTTTTCACATATTAGGTATAGAAGTGGGGACTGAAAGGGATAGTATTAGAGCAAAATGGCAAAGAGTTCAAAGTAGATAGACTGGGATATGCTAACGATATGCAAGCATGCAGAAAAGGGAATTGACGGAGATAGTCATAAATCTGGATTGAAAAGGAGATAGAAACAGATAGAGGGATATGGGCGAATGTTAGGTAGGGATAGAGAAATAAGGATTGAACGAGAAAGAAGTAAAAGTATACTGAGTAGAAATAAAGAAAAATAGAGATAGAAACTGATATAGCTGCATAGAAAAGAGATAGATAAACAACTGATAGAATGTGGATAGACGAGGGATGAGCTGGGATAAATGAATTAAGGAGTAAACGAACAAAACATGATAAATCCATTCGAGATGATTCCTGAATAATTAGACAAATACTGTATTTCAAAAATACCAGAGACAAAATAAAAATTAGAATAAGATCATGTAGATTAAACCACCTAGCTGGTTATCTACTATTATTGAATTATTAAATCTATTAGCTTGGATTAATGCAGTTTTTATAACACATTGAACACTTTAGTACAGAATATACGGATTTTAATTTACATATTTTGAAGGTTACAGCATTTTTAATGCGCGAGTTTAATGGGATAGAATTTTTTTTTAACGAAGGGCCAATAATCATATTTCTCGAGTCTTGAAAATGCTGAAACCATGCATAACTCATTTTTTTGTGTTTGAAAAAATGTATTTATCATGTTTTGTTTGCTTATTACACACTTTACATTATCCATAACCATCAGAGAGAGAAAATGATTAATAGCGAGAGAATTTCTATCTTTTTACTTCTAGAAGGGAAGAATTAGTCAACAAAATCGTAAAGAAGCATAATATTGTTCAATTGAATAGTTGTTCAACGTACTGGAAGCAATTAACGAACATAAAAAATACTGAACCTACTGAAGTGATAAGTTTTCCAGGTGATTATAAGGTACAGGAACAAATTACCGATTGTGAACCAATTGTCGAGAAAAAACTTGATTTATTTTAACCTAAACAATTAATATGTATTTTTGTGAGTGAAAGGCATTAAGCATATATTAAGTAGGAGTCTGAAACGGATAAAAATTGAAACTAAGTAACAAAACAGTGAACATAGGAAGAATTTAATCTTCGAAATAGAGAATAGGAGCATACTCGAAGATTGTTCCCTTTGCGTATGTATTCTATCGATAGAAAATCTATTGTTCTTATAAAAATAAAATTTCCTTAAATATTTTAATAATTATGATTCATATATTTCAACACAGGTGATCGAGCATGTAACCGGTAATTTTTCAGAACCATAAATATTTTTTTTACATCGCAATGTTAGTGAAATCTTTCTACTATAGGTTAACGTTTATCGAAGATGTTTACCCATGAATCTGTTTTAGGTTGTAATTTGCGATGCACGTACTAATTACACGGGCTAAAAAAGAAGTGTGCGGAGCCAAAAAAGCGACATATATATCATTGTAGTATTGGTTTAGCATAGTAAAAATCTGCATTGATTGAAATTTTATGCTGACCAGTTTTTTTTTATTCGGGTTTAAATTTTCAGTTTAGGTAGAATTATCCCCAGTAGGATATCATAAATCGAAAGTAGTTTTTTTTTCGTTGTAAAATGAATTTTATAATAGCCGTTATGTTCTACAAGATTTCCCCAGGTTTTTGTCGCAAACAAAATTTTTTTGCAAAATTTATTAACAAAGAAAATATAAGATCAACATTTTTCTACTGAACGGCTAAACAGATTTTGATGATCCTTATGTTGATTTTTTTTAAACGTACTTTTCAGAAATCTTTCTTCCAAATATAAAAAACATTGAATTTGTTTTTTATGAAATATACATTGTTCATAAAAGAATTGAACTTTTGAAAAACCTACATTCAATACATTTTTCTTCCGAATATAATAACACTGAATTTGTTTAAAAAATATTCATTGTTTATAAACAAATCTAACCTTTTCTTTTAAAAAATGTACATTCAATAAATTTGTCTTCCGAACATACAAACATTCAATTTCTTAGAAAAAATATCAATTGTTCATAAACAAATTGAACTTTATTTCAAATAACAGTAATTACTATTCTTTTAAATAGGCTGACGCACAACATGTTTTGAGCGCTTGCGCGTCAAACTAAAAAACTTGTATCCCTTGAAATAATATAAATAACAGTACAATTTGATTACAAACAATTGGTAATTTTTGAACAAATCAAAATCCGATTAGCCGTTCACGAGTAAAAGGCGGATTATGTTGTAGCATAAAATTTTCATTGTTGACAATTAAATTAAAAAATTAATTTTACAGCAGAAAAACGAATTTTGATTTATGGTGGCCGACTTGGGATAATTTGAACAAAACTACAAATTCAAAATTGAATAACAAAAAAAATGGTGAACAGAAAATTCCAAGCAATGCAGATTTTGACTATGCTAGATCAATACTACAATGATATATAGGGCGCTTTTTTAGCTCCACACACTTTTTCTGTGTGCTTGTTATTTTTATAGCCTTTTTCATCAATTTATACTTTTCGTTTTGCATTTTCATTTACTGAACTATTATTTACTGAACTGTATTTCTAATGCAATTATCCATAATTAAGTATTCTATCATGCCTAGGCACAATACCAATGTATAATACAACTCTGTAATTAATTAAGATGATATTTTTTTCTATAGGAATACTTAACTGAATACACAGGCATCATTTAAGTACGAAAATGATTCCTTTTTGTTGCAAATTGATGCAATTGAACGCCTCGGAAAATTTGGATATCCACTGTAGGGTGGTCGCCCCCAAATGATGAAATCGAGAAAAATTTAAGAACTATAATGTTACATTTTATTTAATCAAGCCAAACGTATACAGCAGTACTTTAATGTATATTTGGCATGAGCAAAAGTAATTTTATTGTTAAATAACGATCAAAAATGGTATTTTTACCTCTTGATTCAGTGATATGAAAAATTTCACTTCAAAACTCGATACTTCAGAGATTTTCAATATTTATCGAGATACATACCTCTTAGAAAGGAAAATGGGAAAATCTGGAATTTCTAAGATATTTAAATCAGATTTTGATTTAATCAAAATGTAAATTTTGCGTTGATAGCGTACTTTTTCTCATAATACAACTATATTGAAAACACCGTGGCTAGTCCAGATGTCTAGAACGAATAGCGAAAACATTGCAAATTTAATTTGCGGAGAGGAAAACAGGAAGGGGGATCCTTTTGCACCGCTACCCAGCTGAAAATTCCTGTACAGGAACGTACGCAGGTTCCTGGTACAGCGGTTCCTGCCGCGGATCCTGCGAGGGAACTTGCGCACGTTCCTGTACAGGAACCTGAATATTCAAATACTTGTACAGGTTCCTGTATTATCGTGGATTTTGCTGCAAGAAATTCCCTAGGGAGGATCCTGTACAGGTTCCTGTGCAAGTGGGACACAGTTGCAAAAATTATCTATGAAGGATCCTGTACAGGTTCCTGAGCGAACGCGTCCTCGGGTCGCGGATGGAGGGTCCCCGTACCAAGGGTTTCTGCTGAATATGGTTACAACGAGGGGTTGACAACTCGACCGACTGGGTGTACACCTACTTCTGACTTCAAGAGACTTCAGGATATTTCAGTGACTTCAGAAGATTTCACTGACTTCAGGAGATTTCAAGTGACTTCAGGAGAATTCAAGTGACTTCAAGTGAATTCAAGTGACTTCACGTGAATTCATGTGAATTCAAATGACTTCAGATATTTCAGGAGATTTCAAGTGACTTTAGGAGAATTCAAGTGATTTCAAGTGACTTCACGTGAATTCATGTGAATTCAAATTACTTCAGATATTTCAGGAGATTTCAAGTGACTTCAGAAGAATTCAAGTGACTTCAAGTGAATTCAAGTGACTTCACGTGAATTCATGTGAATTCAAATGACTTCAGATATTTCAGGAGATTTCAAGTGACTTCAGAAGAATTCAAGTGAATTCAGGTGATTTCAAGTGACTTCATGTGAATGCAAATGGCTTCAGATATTCCGGGAGATTTCAAGTTACTTCAGGAGAATTCAAATGACTTCAAGGGGGCCATCCATATACCACGTGGACAATTTTTTACTACATCTTCACCCCCGCCCCACTCCACGTGGACAAGCGTGGACTTTTGACGAACCTTCTTCCCCTGGCTCCTCTGTTCACGTGGATTTATATCATATTTGATGAAAATATGGATATTATTGGTATTCAGAAGCTACGGAGCCAAAAGGAGCTGTGAATTGTATGAGAATATGGTTTTTCATAAAAACATAAGCTTCATGATACAAAGCAAGAAGTCCAAACAAAAATTAGTGAATATCCAGGGGTTAACAACTCGTGAAGTCAGGTGTACACCTCCGCTGAAGTCAATGGCGTGAAGTCACTTGAATTCACATGAAGTCACTGAAATCAATTGAAGTCAGTGTACAATCCATCAGTCGAGTTGTGAACCCCTCGGTGAATATTTTTTTACTTTTTTATATATTTCTAAAAAGAAATCCGAAGATTCAGGAAAATGGGACCCAAATTTGTTCAAATCCCAAAAAATAATTAAATGCGTTAAAAAAAATGATATACAGATTTATGGGTGATTCTGAACCAATCTATTTAGATTATTACATTTTCCGAAGTCAGAATTGTCAATATTAGGTGAATTGAGTTGAAACTCAACATTGCTCTTCACAATTAGCTACAGATTACGAATAAATAATTAGTTTCCAAATATCACCCCCATATGTTTGTTTCATAGGGACCCAAAAACAGCCTATAAGTAAAAAATTGGTGTTTGCGAGTTGCTGGCGCTAATTAAGATTTTTTTGCGGCTTTTTTAATCAAAGTGTTTCTAATACATAAAATTCTACTTCTCACTGATAATGAGACGTTTACGTGCATTGTTTTAATAAATTATTATTGCTTTTAGCAATTTTCTCTCAGAATACAGTTAGAAAGTCGCGATTTTTCCGAATTTTATAATTAGAGTGAGATGATAAATAAAGCAAGTTGACAAACATAATTGCTAAACAATTTATCATTGTTGAATACTATCTTCTCTTAGATCATTGCTAGAAACTTGCGGGTTTTTCTTAAATTTTCAACTTTGCTTCGGCTTTTCAGTTATGAACAAATAGTAAATAAACAATGAAGAGAATATTTTTCTAGCATTTCTGTACGAGATAATAGTTATAAACCGTAATTGATGTCCGCCAAATTATATTCATGGTTATAAATAATGTTTATAACCACGAATAGTATTTGGCAAACATCCATGATTTTTTCTTTCATCGCCTGGGCATCCTAACCCCACCTGTCAATCGACTTAGAATAATTTCATGCGTGGCATTTAGTCCGAAAAAGTTAAAGTCCCTCTAAAAATCGACAGCGCAAGCGCGGCTACGGTTATCGATCACGCTTGTAGACATTTGCTTGGCGAAAACGCGCCAATCGTGCGAAACCTGTATTCATAAGCATCGCGAAAAGATGCTCGCTTGTTAATTTTCGCACAGCGACCGCGGGCCAATACCCCACTCTCTTGCACCGTGAGATGTGCGCCGCCGCCCGAGCTAGCCTTTAAGTACAGCGCGTTTAGAGACCGACAGGCACTTCTCCCCGAGTCCCCGTAGTGTGAACATCTACCCTACATAAATAAACCCAAGTTTTTAACCTTACATTGCCTACCTCATTTTTGGACCTCCTTTCTAACACTCGTATGCCACCTCCACAGCAGCGTTACACCCGATCTCCGTTACGCAGAGGACTACTCCCGTTTCGGTAGCCATTGCCGTCAACGGA
>CAKNXH010056273.1:51590-62817 GCA_932178445.1 Andricus quercusramuli
AATGTACGTCCTGAAGAGGAAAACGACACAAGTTTTCGAAACGTTGGCAGTAGACAATAAAGGATTTTTAACATCTTAATCTACTTTTGGTCTGAAGTATGTCAATTCTTTACCATCTTCATATATTATTTATAAACTTATATTACTCAGACAAAAAAACATCGCTTTAACACCATTACGAATCAAACTAATCTATATAGGTGAAAAAATGTCCGTAAATGTACTAACAAGTTCCATTTATTAAGATGAATGTCTTATAAATTTATTTCTTTATCGTTTAGTTTTTCTACACAGGAGCACCACTAAAGGAATTACTATATCTCAAACTGTAACCCCAACCTCTCCCAATATTTCTGAAAGCCTTTCCAAATGTATACTAATTGTTGTATATTCTTCACGGCTCCTGGAAATAAGCTGAAGAGCGTTCATATACTCCAATTCTGAGAATCGTGTTCCATGTTCAAGGACGTTATTTAGAATTTCCTCGGGCGTTTCATAGAAGAGTTCGAAGTACTGACGAGCATAATCGAGAGCTAATTCTCTGGTCATGGTGATGTTGGTTAATGTTTGTTGAAGTGTAAAAACATTTCTACACATTCTATGTATACCACTGTCGTCTATCTTCCCTATGTATTGAGCGGATGTGATCAAAATCTTCGATATAAGGTGGCCCAAACCTTCGAAAATATACTGAAAAAAGAAAATCAGAATGAATGTTAGACTGATAATAATGTATCCTTTTTTTAATTGAACACGACCTTTAAAAGCATCGAAGATTTGTAAAACTTAATATTAAAATCAAGAACATAATCTTTATACGATTATTTAAGGATAATATAGTTAGTTGGTTAGTTTAAAAAGTGGGCGGGAAGCCCCGATGAAGCTCCCCAGGTTCCATAAAATGGGCCTCAAGGGTTTGCTGCCTGAGCCTAGCTAATGCCAGGCATTGGCATAAGACATGGAAGCTCCCTCAGGTTCCATCAAATGGGCCCAGAGGGTTTGCTGCCTGAGCCTAGCTAATGCCAAGCACTGGTATAAGACATGCAGGGAGGTTTCATCATCCCTGCCGCATTTCCTGCACTTCGTCGTGAGGTTAGACCGCATTTTGTGCGTATGATAGTTCAGGTGGTTGTGCCCTGTAAGCATCTGAACCACTGTCCTTATGTCTTTCTTGGGTGAACCCAGGATTTCTCTAGCTCTTTCCATCCTGTACGTATAGCCCAGAATGACTATCGCCTATCGGTGACCCAGGATTTGTTCCCAGTATTCCCGGTGTTTTGTTCGGAACCAGCTTTTAATGGCTATCTGGACGCAGCAAGAAGCTAGACCCAGTACCGGTTCCAGTCCTATGTATTCACTTGCTGCGCCACATTTCGCCAACTGCTCCGCCTTTTCCTTGCCCTTGATCCCTGTGTGACCAGGGACACATATGAGAGCCACTTTGTTCATTTCTCAAGTTGGTTTAATGCCCTTTTGCATTCCCAAACAAGTTCTGATGTTATCTCTGATTTCTCAACTGCAGTTAATGTTGCTTGGCTGTCCGAGTAGATCGTGATCTGCCTGCCAGCAGCGTTTTCTTCTAATAATGTTTCAGCACACCGAAGGATGGCCAAGACCTCCGCCTGAAACACAGTAGCATGTCGCCCAAGCGGGATCCCCATCCCCCTCCTTCTCGTGCTGTAATAGATTCCTGACCCTGACCCTCCCTCTCATCTGGAGCCATCTGTATACCATATTTCCCCTTGGAGGAGCGGGTTACCATTTGCTTTCCACATATCCCTGCTTGGGATGACAGCCTGTGGGCGTAGTCCTCAATGCTCACGTCAAACCCCTTAAAGCTAGCATTTGTAATCGTCGCACGCTGTCCTGCATCGTTTCAAATTCCGCCAGTGGCAACCAGACCACGAACGTATATAGGAGCCTTGATTTTAAAGCTCGATCCACACATTCATTACCCGGCGAGTGCCGAGTAAAAGTTCGCCGAGTACCTAGTAGTGTGGATGGGTCTAGTCTAGGCGAATGTTCGCTACTCGTACTATCTATCACTTGCTGAGCTTCCAACGCGAGCGAATATTCGGCAAGTGGCAAGTAACGAATGTGTGGATTGGTCTTAAGAACAGCAGAGTGTAGCTATGAAAAAAATTTAGGCCCAAGACCGAACGTCGACCCAAAAGCTCTTCTGCATATCCAAAAAGTCATGACAAATTTCCTGCATTGGGTCCCCAGGTACTTCGCCTAGTTCAGTTTGCTATCTAGGATTACTGCCAGATATTTAACCGTGTCTGGAAAAGTCCGCCTTCCGCCACAAAATAGAGGAGCTTCAACTTTCGGCACTTCGTAATTTCTCATGAAAATGACCAGGCTGGTCTTTTGAGGGATAATAAAGATAGGTAGTTATAATTTTAGTTAAGATAATAAAATATGCTTTTTAGAATAAGCAGTTACCGGAAGTCATTTAAACTATTCTGTTACGACTTTATTTGATATGTATACTATCTGGCGAAATTTTGCTTCGACTTACGAAAATCTAATGAAAAACTGGCTTGTCTTAGAAAGTGAGTAACTCTGCGAAAAATTTGAGCTATAATCATTTTTGAAACCTGCTAAAAAGCTTATTACTTTTCACGCCGATTGAGTTCTACTGGAAGTATTTCAAAAAATAGGGGCCGAGATAGCATGTAAGAAACACTGACCTATTTTCCATTTTTGTCCACTTTTCGAATCGCAACTTCTACACTCTGCTTGCTTTAGGGAAGTGAATGGAAAAATTGAAACTTTGCTAAATTAAAGTCTGAAATCTCCTCTTCAAAATGAGACCAAGAACATGATAAAATATTTACTGTTATAAATTTAAAGGAGGTTTTCCGGGTTTCAATCGTGTTCAAAGCTACGAATCTTACCGACGTTTCGTGAACATTACAGTTCACTTCTTCAGGGCTGACCTGAAACTGAAGTTTCAGGTTACGTTGCTCTTATATATATTCTCTACAATGCCTGTGATTGGCCAGAGCGCCCGATCATAGGAACTGGTGGAAATTGATTGGCCAAACAAGTCATTTTTTTTTAAATCCGGGAGGACGGAAAGTCAAATCGGAATGGTATTATATATCCATTGTCCCTATGGATGTTATTGAGGTGTTCGAGTGCTTCTCTATGTTTTCTTGGAAAAATATTGTACGTTTTTGTGATGACGGTTGTTTTGTCAAATAAAATTATCTTTAGGGTTGCTTAGAAGTTGTCCTATTTTCGCAGGTGGTTTAAATATGGCTTGGATGTTGTACTTGTTGAGAATTCTTCCTATTTGTTGTGTGATACCTTGACTGTAGGATAGGATGGTAGTCATTTTTCTCTCCCTTCCTTTAGTAGGTTGTGTTGACTTGTTTTTTGGAGTGTATTTTCTTATTGCTTTTTCAATTTGTTTGTTTGTGTAATCGTTTTGTATTAGGATTTGTCTGCAGTCAGAAATTTGTTTTTAGAAGAATGAAGGAAATTGACCTTGAAATGACCTTGACCTTGACTCGATAAGTTCAAATGGACCCCGGATTCGCATTCAGCGACCCCAAAAACCTAAATTATAGTAGCTATCTTCACCCAAATGACTTTTCTGTCTATTTGACCTCCAAATGCCCTTGACCCAGATGTGCTAGGGTCAAACGGACCTTGGATTCGTCCTCAGCGGGTCAAAATACATGGGAATATATATGTCGCGTTTGTAGATCAGAAAAGTGTTTCTTTTTTGTGTACCGGTGTTATCTGTTATGGAGACAGATCTATATATACAAGGGAGTTGTTGACCGACTGCTTCTGAGATGGGTGGTGGTGGGAGGAGGCATGTAGGTAACAAATTGATAAAACAATAAGAAAATGAGCTCAAAAACAAGTTAACACAACCTACTAAAGTAAGAGAGGGAAAAATGACTACCATCCTACCTTACACTCAAGGTATCACAGAACAAATAGTAAGAATTCTCAACAAACACATCATCCAAACCATATTTAAACCACCTGTGAAAATAGGACAACTTCTAAACAACCCTAAAGATAAGAAGGCACCTCTCAGTGATCCGGAAGTATATGAAATCCCTTGTTCTTGTGGTAAAGTCTATATTAGACAAGCCGGGAGTGCGGTGAGCCAATTTGTAAAGGAACATGAGAGTAAAGTCAGGCTAAAACATTTCACACAATCAGCACTAGCTGAGCATCATATCGAAACAGGACATAGCATTTTATTTGACAAAACAACCGTCATCTCAAAAACGTACAATATTTTTTCAAGAAAACATAGAGAAGCAATCGAAATTTTCAAACATCGTAATAACATGAATAGGGACAATGGATGTAATACCAATCCAATTTGGCTTTCCGCTCTCCCGTGTTTTTTAAAAAAGACTTGTTTCGCCAACCAATTTCCAACAGTCACCGCGATCGGGCGCTCTAGCCAATCACAGGCCTCTTAGAAAATATATATAAGAACAACATAATCACGTGATCTGCACTTTTTTTTTTTACTAAATTGATTATAAAACAAGCCTTATCAACCCTATTGAGGTCTACAACATTTCAAATGGAAGGCATTGAACTCTATTTTCAAAGCCTATATAGTACAAATTTTTTCGTTTTGGGTCAAATCCAATATGGCGGCCAAAACCACGTGGCCAGTGGTGAATTTTGAAAAATCAATCTATTTTCACCAATTTTGGTACCCGGGGTTTTTGGGCTCGCTGATTACGAATCTAAGGTCAGATTTACAAAATTCGAAATGACGGATCCAATATGGCGGACAAAATTTTTAAAAATCCAGCGATTTCCACCAAATTTGGTATACAAGGGTTTCCGGGGTCGCTGACTACAAATACGTGTTTAGATTCGCAATTAAAGCTGGCGGATCCAAGATGACGGACTAAATTCATTAAAATTATTCGCCATCTTGGACCTGCCATCTTGGATTGCCAAAATAATTTCTGCAAAAGTTGAGCTTGATCGGACTGAGGAAAAGTGTGCCCCTAGGCCCTTGAACATAAAAAAAACATAGAATTGAAGAAAAACCCAATTTTATTCGTTTATTTTGCAAAATTTTAATTATGGAAAAAAAAGTATTATACAAAAGTTGTTGATCTGTTCAAAATGCACATATTAATATCCATTACTTTTTCTCGTATGACTAACCTTTTCGCAGAAAAAACTTAAAAATCATTTGTTTTTTCTACAAATCTTGACGCTTAGACAATGACTCTTTTTTGTAACCTGGGAACTTTCGGCTAAATTCACCCACAATCTGAAGAAGATACTGTTTCTGTTGTTCGTTTTTTATAATAATGTGTTACATTCTTCCATAAGCTTAACGCCTCTCTCAGCCGAATCATTCACAACTTTCAATCTACTTACTAACTCCAGTCCCTTAACAAAACTTTCATTTTTATGCCACGTCGACGGTTCTGTCCTCAGGAATGCAACACAAGAGATACCGGAATCGACAGCTTGATATTCATAAAGTTTTGACAAAACCCTGAAATCCAAATAAGGTGCTTCAGTAGCAGAAGGCGCACAAAATCATGCTTCGACGTACAGACTAACAATAAGAATGTAAATATCACATATCGCATTCTCTTCTTCTGCAGCTAATACAAATACACGACGAAGGAGAAAGATTTAAAGCAATAAATAGCTTTTGCCATCTACCTCGCATGATGGATGGATCCCGGAATACGGAAAAATAGTCCACGAGGTGGTACTTCGCCAAGGAAAATTATTACTAACTCCGAAAATTCCCTATAATCCTCTCTAGGCGGCTGTTCCTTTAAAGTATTTTTAACAAAGTCAAGGATTCGAGTTACGTCGCCCTGATTAAAGTAGCCTTTGATCTTTTCGTTTTCTTTTTAAAGCTCAATACAGTCGGACCTGTAGTTCTGCCCATTTTTTCCTCGAAAACGCTTCTAAGAATATATATATGGGGCATAATTTCTGAAGTGTACCCACCTCAAAAATGAAAGTTGTCCGATCGGGCTAAAAATTGGCCTAATTGTAGTCCTATTAGATAGTACTCCTCACACCAAAAATTAATTTATTTTGATGATTATTTATCAAAGTAGAGGGGGTACAATTTATGGGGTTTTCAAGCAAAGCCTTACTTTCAAACGTTTGTAACTTTTGTCCTGTTGCCTGAAACAAAATTTCACCTTGAATATTTTCGATAGATTTTTTCACAAACTTTCTGGTGGTGATAACGATTTTCGAAAAAAGTCCAAATTTGACCCGAATTTTTGAAAATCAAAAATAAATTTGACTTTTTTTCAAATTTCGGCACTTTTTTTTTCTTCAAAATAGTTTTAAAAGAAAGCTGAGATTTTTTCCTATGAGACCTCCGATTTTCAGAGTGGCAAATTAATTCGTCTTTGAGTAATAGAACGATACGTAAACAAGATGCCGTGATAGGGTGAGTGGTGCGCGATTTCCCCTAGTGCGCTCACGCCAAGGATCTTTGTGCAACGCTTTAGTGCCAGTTTTTCAACTCAAGCAATATCATATGCTACTAGAATAACTGCTCTCTGCATTGCCAGGATGAATTAACAAGGCCTAAAAAAATTAATTATTCATAAAATTGTATTTCTGGAAATATCGTCTTTGGTCATTCTTATCTAAAATTCTCTTCGAATTTGAAAAAAATACTTTTTGCACGATGCCCTCTGAAAAAGTGATTAAAATTTGGAAGAGTAGAATGCAGCGCAATTATTCCACTGGAATAACGACCAAGCTACAATATTCACTGTCGTGATTTATTATAAAAAAGATGGAGAGCTCAAGCACGTAAGTATCGCAATCATATCTGATAACTTAGCTCATGACACGGTGGCTGTTCACGAGTATCAAAAGATAATAGTAGATGACTTGAAAACTCATTTCAGGCCAAAGAAAAACTACTATTTCACTGATGGTGCAGGGCAACATTTTAAAAATAAGAGTAGCTTTGTTAATCTCCAAGCCCATGAAGAAGATTTTGGTATCCAAGCCGAATGGCACATCCATGGTACATCTCATGGTAAAGGTGCATGTGATGGTATTGGACCGAATATAAAGAGACAAGCAGCACGATCAAGCTTACAATGTTCTCCGAAACATCACATACTCACTCCCCGTGCTTTGTTTCAGTAGGCAAAGAGTAACAGTAAGGAAACCGAAATTTTGTTCAGCAGCAAAGAAAATCATGCCTTAGCCACCGAGGTACTGAAAGCCAGATTGGACAAAGCTGTCACGATACCAGGTACATTACAGTACCACGCTTTCATTCCCACTCAAGATGGAAAACTTCAACTCAGGAAGTTTTCTTCCTCTGAGAAATACGACATCTTCTCGAATGGCAAAAAACAGAAACCGCAAAAGAGGCTTGCAAAGAAAACAACTGTCGAAACTATCACCAAAAAATCGAACAGAAAGACCCATAATATTATCATATAAATTTACTTAACTTTAAAAAGTGGCTCCTAAGCGTTGCACAAAGATTCTCGGCTTGAGCGCACTAGGGGAAATAGCGCGACACGCCCTATCACGGCATCTTCTTTACGTATCGTTCTATTACTCAAAGACGAATTAATTCGCCACTCTGAAAATTGGAGGTCTCATGGGAAAAAATCTCAGCTTTCTTTTAAAGCTATTTTGAAGAGAAAAAAAAGTGCCGAAATTTGAAAAAAGTCAAATTTATTTTTGATTTTCAAAAATTCGGGGCAAATTTTGACTTTTTTGAAAATAGTTATCACCACCAGAAAGTTTGTGAAAAAATCTATCTAAAATATTCTAGGTGAAATTTTGTTTCAGGCAACAGGACAAAAGTTACAAACGTTTGAAAGTAAGGCTTTGCTTGAAAACCCCGTAAATTGTACCCCCTCCACTTTGATAAATAATCATCAAAATAAATTAATTATTGGTGTGAGGAGTACTATCTAATAGGACTACAATTAGGCCAATTTTTAGCCCGATCGGACAATTTTCATTTTTGAGGTGGGTACACTTCAGAAATTATGCCCCATACATATGATTGTGCAGTTCCACGACCATTCGCTTCGTGGAAGTATCCACTTTATACTATTGTTGAATAACAAAAGAAATGAGAACAATATTTATAAAATTTGTACATATATACTATCTATGTAGATAATTCCACCTATATATGCAATAAAAAATGGGTGTAAAAAAAGGTCGTGGAACTGACCAATTCATATATATATATATATATACGAGTATATATGAGGCACCTAGAGCAAGAGTCGGAAAATTATCAATGTCCAGGAAAAGTGCGATCAAAAAACATTTGGAGCAAGAAAAAGACAAGTTTCGTTCACCTGTAAAGACGAACAGAGTGAAGTTGGAGGAAAAGAGCGACAACGGAGTCGCTCTTTTCCTCGGACTTTATGGTGTTCGTCTCTACCGCGAAGCAAAACTTGTCTTTTTCTTCCTCAAACTATTTCGATTTCCATCTATTCGCAAAGGGTTGTCATTCAGTTCTTTAGCTTTCACAGAATATTTAGAGAGTGTTTAAATACCTGTACAGAATCGATGAGCTGAAGTAAGTTTATGTATCGGTTTGATAAGTTCATGTTTCAATTAATGCAAAAATGTTTCTCTAAACTTGCTTTTGAATTGTTTATTAGTGATAGAATTTCAGAAACTTCACACGATTTTTTTAAATTTGGGAAAACGTCTATGAAGCTTTAATCCATCTATTCGCAAAGGGTTGTCATTCAGTTCTTTAGTTTTCACAGAATATTTAGAGAGTGTTTAAATACCTGTACAGAATCGATGAGCTGAAGTAAGTTTATGTATCGGTTTGATAAGTTCATGTTTCAATTAATGCAAAAATGTTTCTCTAAACTTGCTTTTGAATTGTTTATTAGTGATAGAATTTCAGAAACTTCACACGATTTTTTTAAATTTGGGAAAACGTCTATGACGCTTTAATAAATATAAATTTAAATAAACTAGATCGTCATTCGCGCGCTCGAAGCGCGCGCCTATGTGAATTTTTCTTGTATGAATGTTGAAAGTTAATAACGAAGAATCTTCTAAAGGGGAATGTCATTACGAAATAAATTATTTTCCTTAGAACGCATCCTTTAAAAAGTAATTGATAACAAGCTTGTAGCTCTTTTTTGGGTGAATAACTTTTGTCTGATTATTTTTTTCGTAGCTTGTGTCGTTTGTCCAAAAATTTAATTTTTTTTCAATGCTGCTTTTTACGAAGTTAAACAAAATGGACGCCTCCGATTAAAAAGTGATTATCAAAAAATGTGTAGATATTTTTTTAAAAGCACAATTTTCGTTTTCTCATATTTTTCGTATCTTATATAGTTTGACCGGAAAATGCAATTTTTTATTTTTCATTATTTTTGTTAGGCGATCGAAGTTGGAATTTTCCATTTTTCACGAAAATTCAAAAAGTTGTTATAACAATCTTGTAGGGTGTTCAAAAAGCAATGTTTTTCTCCTCCTGACTTTTTTCTCATAACGTGCGTTGGTCTCAACATTTTTGAAAAGGCTCTAACTTTTTGAATTTTCATCCAAAACGTTTTAGACTATTTGAAATATTTATACATTTTTTATTATTTTAGAAATTTTTCCATAACTTGTATATATTTAATCAAATCAATCAAATTTTTCATAAAATTTTTTTACAATATTTTGAAATAGAAAAAAATTGCTTATAAAATCTTCGAGAGTATGTTTTGATAATTGTGTTAATTATCAATTTTCTTAGGAATCACAATAAACACTTTTCAGTATTATGAAATATTTCGTACTTTTGTTAAAATTTCTCAATATATATTTATATATATATACATATATACATATATATTATATATATACATATATATATATATATATATATATATAATAAAAAAATTCATAAAAATCTTTTAAATTAAATTTCAGAATATTCCAAAATCTACACTATGATTTAGACTTCTTGAAATACACATAAATTGTTTATTATTTTAGAAACTTTTTCATAACTTGTATATATTTAATAAAATCAATGAAATTTTTCATAAAATTTTTTTACATTATTTTGAAATAGAAAAAAATTGGTTATAAAATATTCAGGAGTATGTTTTGCTAATTGTGTTGATTATCAATTTTCTTAGGAATCACATTAAACACTTTTCAGTATTATGAAATATTTCGTACTTTTTTTTAAACTTCTCAATATATCTTAAAGTTATTTACAGATGAATTAAATCTATTACAAATGAAATTGTTTTTGAATAAAAGAATTAAAATTGTAACGTTTAAACTGTAGATATTTTGATTTTGTAATTATTTTAAGATCATGTAAAATTCATAAAAATATTTTTAATTAAATTTCAAGATGTTCAAACATCTACTTTTTGTTTTAGACTTTTTGGAATATTTATAAATTTTATATTATTTTAGAAATTTTTTCATAACTTGTACATATTTAATCAAATCAGTCAAATGTTTCATAAATTTTTTTACAATATTTTGAAATAAAAAAAAAATTGCTTATAAAAGCATAGAGAGTATGTTTTGATAATTGTGTTAATTATCAATTTTCTTAGGAATCATAATAAACACTTTTCAGTATTATGAAATATTTCGTAGTCCTTAAAAAGGTAATTTTTTTAAAACTTCTCAATATATCTTGAAGTTATTTACAAATTAAATTGTTTTTAAATAAAAGAATTGAAATTGTAACGTTCAAATTGTAGATATTTTGATTTTGTATATGATATTGATTGTATATGATTATATGTATTCTAATTATAATTAGAACTCAGGTTTAAATTTAAAAAAAAAAAAAAAAAAATTTGTGTGAATGTGTTGAATAATCTACATGTATAAAATTGAATCTATTTCAACTGTGCAGTTAAACAATTAAAAATTTAACTAATTTAAAGTGCCAAAATAAATTTGTTTAACTTTTATAAATTTTATAGTTAAAATACTTAGATTCAATTATAAAAATGTAAATCCACGTTATAATCTGGAATGCTTTAAATTGATGAATGAATCATTGAATTTTTCAGAATTTAATTTCATATAATTTTAAAATCATTTTCAAGCTATGAACATTAAAAGTTTGACAATTGAAATTTTTCTCTTCAGAGTGAATAATTTCTATTGGATAATTAACTTTAGTTTCTTCATTTACCTGAAGTTTCACATTTCCGATCCCTTCGATATTTGTTGAGTTGTCATCTGCCAAATTGACAGTTTT
>CAKNXH010056274.1:9079-25161 GCA_932178445.1 Andricus quercusramuli
ATATATATATATATATATATATATATATATATATACTTGCATAAGGTCGTTAGCCGCAAAAGTGAAATTTTACATGAGAAGCAAAAACAAATTCTATGGTAAAGCGTTCAGAAGATCGTAACCCACTTGCTTTACAAAAATACATACGTATTTCAAGAAAAGAAAAAGTCTTCTAGGTACAAAATTTACATGAAACAGCTTAATAGCTATTATTCTTGCAATTTTTAACAATTCGTAATATTTCAACTATACCTAAAGAAATAATTTGTACGACTTATTCTATTACGTGTGGGTTACGCGGAAGAAACAGAAACAATTCTTGATACTAACCACTGATAATTTCCATTTACGCAGCAGTTCCTATATTTCATGGACCACGATATTAATTATCATAGAGCATGTAAATAAAATAATTTCAGGCTCTGTTTTCACTGTCACTTGATGGAGTTATGTGGCTTACGTCGTCTTTTTTTTAAAAAGTGGGATTTTCGCATGTTGCTTACGAGCTTATGATGTTGAAAGAACCCAGATAACAAACGTACCTGGACCATAACCTGCCCGATGATCGTCGACCGTGTGCCTGCTATAAAGCATCGCGTGGTCGGTAAATGTGCAGGAGACCGACGTGCGTGCATAACGGCTTGAATATGGCTGACAAGTGGCCGGCATTTTAGATGCCCGACTGTCAGACGAGCGTATAGTGACCAGATTTCCAGCGACCGAATCCGGGACATATACATGTATATTCAAGAACATACATTTATATTTATACGTATAAATAAACTCATACGTATATATTATTCTCGACTTTATTTCGCGTTATGAATATGCAACATGGGTTTTATTATTTTATAAATATATTTCTCAGACGAATGGATTTTTTAAAGTAATTCGTGGTTATTTTTTATTAAGTCGTAGAACGTTTCACAAGAACTCCCTAAGTTATACTTGACGACCAAGATACACTTTAAAGTTTATATTGTGAGTTGAGTTTTCTCTATTGGTCACATTTTATTCATTCCTGGAAAAACTAGCTCTGTGAAGGCATTAGTCCCAGGAATCATTAAAATCTGGTATACTCTACCCTTTTTAAAATCTTTGAAAACCTTCAAATCTTTTGAAAGTTTTAAAATCTGTGTGAAATTGTTGTGAAATCTTTTTAATCAGGTGTGCACACCTTTTTGAAATCTTTTAAATCCGTGAAATCTTTGTGAAATGTTCAAAATCCTTTTGAATATTTTAAAATCTAATTTTGAAACTGAATTAACATCGGAATATTGATGTCTGTTCACTGCAATCTACAAAATAATTGGTATAGTCTACAGAAAGTGCATCGAAATCTCTTTATTAATTCTGTAATGAACAAAAGATAAATTACATCTTATGATAAATAAAAAAATTGTCAGTAGGAACATTACTTCTCAACGAGATTGTCAAAACAAATAATTCAAATTAAAGGCTCTCGTGTTAAATGCAAGGATATTTCAGAGTGTCAAGGTTTTCAAGGTCGCTGGACACACTGTAGAAATTCAGTATACTTAAAAAAAAAGTTACTTGTGAACTAATTGTTAGTACTTACTTTTACTCATTTTCATTTTCCAATGAGTTACGACAGTCATAAAGCGATTATAATAACAACAGTGCAAAAATAAAATAGTATCGTCATCACATATTATGACACACATCATATTATGTCCACATCATAACCTCATAAAGTTCAGAACAGATTAACAAATAAGATTGATCGAATCGAACGAGAACAGAGAAAAAAATACGATGAGAGTGAATCACTGCATACAAAAGACTAATCATATTTCGACAAATCAGGGACTGCCTGCGAGTAACAGGTGTCCTCTGATTGGTTGAAATTCTGCGCCGCACAACAGCATTTTTCAATCTCATTTTCGTTACGCGAAAACGTCAAAGATTAAACGTACACCGCTACGCATTCTATGTATTAATACGGGACTGACACAGTCTAATCCGGGACGATTTCCGGGACGTACTCCAATGCGGGACACGTGCCTCAAATCCGGGACGGTCCCGCATAATCCGGGATGGATGGTCACTACCCAGATAACAATCGTGCGAGGCACTTTACCCGCACCGCATGCGAGGCACGCGGTGCTTGTAGGATGTGTTGCATATGCGTCGCATTTTGCGAGAGACACGTATGTGCGAGGCTTATGCGTCGCACAATGCGTGAGGCACATGCCTCGCATTTTGTGATAGGCATCTATTTATACATATAATGTTATCGTAATCCCATTTTTTGATAATAATAATCTAAACTATTATTATTCAGGGTGTGTAGCGGACCGGGAAACCGGGAAAAACCCTGGAATTTTATTGGACCGTGAAAAAACCGGGAAACCCCCGGGAATTTTGCTTATGACAGGGAATTTTTTGTATTTGATCGAAAAATCGACTTTTTTCTACTTAATTTTGTTTTTATTCCATTTCCACTTTATCTACAGTCGCAAGGTTCCTTCTTATGCTTATCCTAAGTACCTATTTATGTAATTTTTGACATTCTCATCCTAATGAGAAGGAATTGGTTTTATGTAAAATTTGTCTTAGTCGGGTTTCATCAAATCTCCACGTTTTGAGACCCACTAAGTCAGAAAAAAACGATTTTTACGAAGGTAAAATCTGTCTGTAGTCTGTCTGCATTGTGTAGTCTGTCTGCAGTCTGTACAGACTTTTTTAAGACCTAAAAGAAAAAGACAAGTTCGTCAGTCAGCTATTTTGGATCAAAATTCAAAAAGTTATAGCATTTTCAAACTTTTTGAGACCATTTTTTTAAGACTTGAAAATTCTATGTACCTACAAGATTATCATAACAACTTTTTGAGTTTTCTTCAAAAAATCGAACATTCAAATTGTGTGCTCGAGCAGCGGGCAGATTTTTTCTATGTATATTATGTTGAAATTCCTATTTCTATGTACACATGGACTTCAAAAAATCTCAAAAAGACACCTAAAACTTGGTCGGGGGAAAAATAATTGACCGGGAAAAAACCGGGAAAAACCCGGGAATTTCAAATTACCTGATCACTAGACACCCTGTTATTGTAGAAATAATTAGTGTAAATAATTTCCTACAGAAAAAAATATGAGGAACATCTGAAATATAAATTTAAATGTTACAAGTATTTTTCATTTAATGATGTTGACAGATTAATTAAAAAATCTAATTTTGGCAAATTGGAAATTTTAAAATAATGTGTTTAAAATACTTTCACAATTTTTCAAATTTTTTAAAATTTATTTGACCATTATTACATTGAAGGAAGTTTTTAATGTTCCCGCGTGATTACGTGGTTTGAATAAACTTCAACATGGCGTTTTTTTCTGTGTTGTGTATATGGTGCAGTTTGAGCGACAGTCGACGTAGACTGCCGAAGTCGTTCAAATGCAAGTCACTCCGTGATGCAAGTATAGAGCGAAAAGCCGTTAGCCTCTACGCGCTGGATTCACAAAAATATTTTTTTTAGCAAAAATAAAGTCGAATTCGGATACAAATCAACGTTTTTGCCGTTCGGTTTGAGTTGATTCAGCATCATGTAGTGCCTAAATTATATTGTAAATTTGATTTTGAATGGTATTGAAAGTTGCACGGGTGTAAAAAATGTCGTTTTTGACACACATTTGAATGGGTTTAGACAGGCAAAGTATATGTTTAAATTAAACCTGACAATAACGCGATGATTATGTGAGCTTTAAATTTGTATGTATTTTTACACATTTTTAGGTTACTTTGCAAAATAACTGTGATTTGACAGCTGGTTGTGAACTCACAAGCCTTTTGTAATTTAAATTATCCACATTTAATTTACAAAAAAACATGTAGATTTACTCTGTTACAGGTGTAACAGTATTTATATATTTATAAGTTATAAACTTTTTATATGTTGTTCGTTGAGACTTGTTAGATACATATACATGATATGTATATATATATATATATATATATATATATATAATTAAAAAAAAGTTAAACAACCACCGCAGGGTACCACTAAGAGCAACTGCCATCTGGAAAAAATGTCAATGGCCCCCAGTAGAACCGCGGTAAAATACACCTATGGCCACGTCTCACATCCGTGAGATGGGTGGTCACAGGGCACGACGAAATCACAACGACAGGCCGGCGAAACCCTCGTGTATCTTGAGGACACGAAGCGACCCAAGGATGACAGCTTTCTGCATCCATCTCGCAAGAGCCTTGGCATATTTTTGGCACGCGGGTATGGCTTTAAGGTTACGAACCAGCGATAATTCCACACCTCCGAGAGCACCTATCACAAGAACAATTACTCGTACCGAATATTTTGGGTACAGTCGACGCAGCTCTCTTTTAAGGTCTTGATATCTCTCCTCTTTTTCTTTCTCCTTTGCAGTGATGTTGTATTCGGATGGAGCCGAGAATTCGATCACGAATATAGTTCGTTTCTCGAAGTCTTGGAGAACAATGTCAGGCCTCGAGTGCGCAACGGAGACTGCTGCCCGAAAATCGTAGTTCCAGAAAATCTGGCACTTCTCGTTTCGGACAATTGACTCTATATCCCTTGGAGCGTTCGGCAGGGCAGGGTCGCGACCAACACCGTAAGAGCGACAAAGGTGGTAATAAAGTACTCTTAGGGCCGCATTATGTCTATAGATATACGTTGTTCCTGCGTGGGTCGGACACCCCGATAGTATATGTTCTAGGTACTCAGCGTGGGCATGACACGCTCTGCACCTATCACTGGGAACTTCTTGACATAAAATGCGGGCGCGGTATGCTAAGGTGGAGATTACACCGTCCTGGCATGCGAAAATAAAGCCCTCTGTACCTGAATTGAGCCCTGATGATTTGAGGAAAGCAAAAGTTTGCTCCTTCGACAAGGACTGTTTTTCTACATTTCTGTGAAAGTTTCCGTGCATTTGCTTGTCGAGTAGCTCTTGGTGAAATTTTCCAACCTCTGCTTTCTTTACTTCGGCTTTTAGACGTGAAGCATCTAGATGGAGTAATGCACTTTCCTCACTTCTGATGTTAAAATTCAGGCCAAGGGTCTCAGCAGCTTGCTCCGCGGCTTTGTAAAGGAACGCCCCTTCGCCAATCATCTCGTGGTTTCTGACCATCTTTAGGAGAGGATCTCTGCCATTCGCAACGATGTAAGCTGTACTCAAAACAATTCGGTTATGAAGACACTGGAGATTCAGAAGTCCGCGTCCGCCTTGCTGGCGTGAAATGTATAATCGCGGAACTGACGAATTGATATGCAAGCTTTTATGCATATGCATGATCTTACGCGTGGTGACATCAAGGGCCTTAAGCTCGTTCTTCGTCCATTGAACCACCCCAAACGAGTAGAGTAGAACCGGGACGGCAAGCATGTTAGTCGCAGATACCTTGTTCAGCGCCGACAGATTGGAAGACCAAATCTGTCGAAGAAGATGCTTGTATCTGCTTCGGAGAGACTCCTTCACTGATGTTACGTCCTGAATGCGGCTTTGAGGCACGCCCAGGTATGTATAGGTCTCTCCAGTGTTAAGATGTCTAATAACACTTATATCCACAAGCTCAGGGTCCTTGGGAACGCCAGTAATCTTTCCTTTCTTCAAATGAATTTTGGCACACTTGTCCAAACCAAAGTCCATCCCAATCTCTCCTGTGTAGTTCTTGACGATATTTAAAGCAGTTTGAAGTTTGCTTTTACCAGCGGCATAGATCTTCAGGTCATCCATATAGAATACATGAGTGACCTTATGCTCACGCTAATTAGTGTCGCCACAGAGGTATCCAGGAGAATTTCGTAGTGCAAGAGATAGAGGCAAAAGTGTGATGCAAAAAAGCAAAGGGCTCATACTATCCCCTTGAAAGACGCCCCTCTGGAAGGTGACGTTGTTCGTCGTCAGACGATAATTCCTAGATGAGATGGTAAATCTAGTTTTCCAAAGAGGCATCAATCTCTCTATGCATCTCACTATGTGTGGATGTACCTTCAAGCTTTCCAACAGACAGATGATAAGTCTATGAGAGGTTGAATCAAAAGCTTTCCGGTAGTCAATCCAGGCCATTGACAGGACGCGCTGATGGACTGTAGCGTCTTTACAGACACACCTGTCAATCAGCAGGTTCTCTCGACAGTCTGCTACACCTTTTTTCGAGCCACGTTGTTCGTACATCTCTCGCCATACAGGCTCAATTCGTCGAACAATCCTGTTGTTTAGGACAGCTGTAAAAATCTTATACAGTGTGTTCAAACAAGTTATTGGCCTGTAATTCTCTGGTTTGGACAAGTCGCCTTTTTTCGGTAGGAGTATAGTGCGTCCTAACACTAGCCACTGCGGAATGGGCATCTCCGACTTTAAATATGAGGTGAATATGCGGGCCAAATGTTGGTGTGTAGAAGTAAACTTCTTGCACCAAAAGTTCTTGATACAATCTGGTCCAGCACCGGAAAAGTTCTTCGTGCCTCTAAGTGCTTTTTTCACCTCTTCGGCAGTGACTGATGGGCACTCCTCCTCAGATTTTATGAGGCTGTCGCAAAACTCCTTGAAGCGGATGATATTGTCAGTATCTTCCTTCAACTCTAGTGTTTTCGGGATCTTGTACACCTCTCTCCAAAAAGTCTCTACCTCCTTGGGCTTGGGTGGATTTTTTACAAAAACAGGGGGATCACTGAAGAGGCGCGATGGGTCAGCGAGAAACTGTTGATTCTCTCTGATCCATCTCTCCCTCTTCTGTATCCTCCTCCTTGCGTCAGATAACAGCCTTATTTTGTCAACAATATGCTGCTTGATTGTCAGCAGCTTTGACTTGTTTAGTGTGTGATTCAAGGTCCTTAGTTCTTGGGCGAACTTTCGAACCCTTTCCGTGAACGGTCTACCGGATGTTATGTAGTCAATCACACATTGAACACGGGACGCATTCTGTCTTGCCCATCCAATTTTCTTGTTCAGTTGATGCAAGCGTCTTCTTGTCTTTTGATCCATCGTCGGTTTGAGCCTTCGATTTGAATCAGCCAAAGCTCTCGCAGCACCATAAACTGAGCAATTGATGGTCCAGAGGTCGGACTCTTGCGAGATATCTCCACAAAGGGAGGCATCCATTTCAGCCAGATCTTGGGGCTTAAGAGGAACTTGCATGTTGATGTTCCTCCTTGTACTGAAATTGCCATCATCTTCAAGAAGGTGCCTACTTTCTGCGGTTGGTCTTAATGTCGTTTCATCTTCGTCTGCAGCTTGTTCAAGCAGCGGTTGAGGAAGCGCTCCGCGTACATATCCATTTTTGCGGAGGTAGTCGGCTTGATTTCGCAAAGACTGATGCGAAACGTGTTGAAGCTCTGGGTGTTTCTGGCACCACAGAGTATGCATACGCGACATAAAGCCTCCACGAACAGGGATAATACTGGCATCGTAGCAGTCTTAACACATCATTCTTAAGTTGATCCGTCCACGCAATGTGGGCGTTTCGCCGGTTCGTCGTTGTGTTTCCATCTAAATTATTTTCAGCACCCCGAACTCTAGGATGATCGGCATTGTTTGCCGATCCATTGTCGGGTGCTCTGCGCGTTCGATCGTTTTGAACCGCATCTACAACATTTTGGTGGTTTTTTGGTTTCATTGTTGTTCCCACGAGCAGCTAGGGAAAGGGTTCGTCCATCCTTGTAGAGCCCCGCGTGCAAGGATAAGGCTATTACTCTGAGACATCGCCCGATATCCCAGAGTCACCGTTAAAGACACCTCACCCAGGTGCCATGCAGCTTTCGGCACGGTTCGCACACCTTCGCTTAGGGGTTATTCCTTCGGGACCATCCCTGGACAATTGTCCGCGACTGCTTATTAATTATTGTATCCATATTCAGCAGAAACCCTTGGTACGGGGACCCTCTATCCGCAACCCAAGGACGCGTTCGGTGGCTTTGTCATAAGCCCTTCGGTTCTATTCCAAGGGAATCGAAACCGAACCGAATGATATATATATATATATATATATATATATATATATATATGATTAACATTTATATGTAAAATATTTCTTATACGATTAATGCTTTACAAATAATAATTACACATTTTACGAGACGCGTAAGGCCCGCTTTTTACCAGCACGCGTGCGACCTTCACGACGTGCGAGCGATATTTGTCGCATATTATGACGCATCTGCGTTGCCCGTTGAAGGCATGCGTGCAGGATTAATCCGCACGCGTGCGAGCGTTATCGCTCGCACTGTGCGCGCATTTTGTTATCTGGGTACAGACGAGCGTAATAGCCAGCAATAGCGGACACATTGAGATACGTGGATTTCTCACAGCAGTCCTGTCAATCGGACTGCGTACCGGTACATACACCAGCCACAGGCGGACATTTTGTTATCTGGGAAGTGTTAGATCGGTGGGATCGTAGAACTGACCCTTTAAGTATATCAGGTGGGGTTTCGGCTAATTTTCGACCCCCATCCCCCCATGTGATAGATTTAAAGTAGCCCCCACCCCTCCCAAATGATTGAGTGTGATATTGTTGTTGACCTCCCACCCCCTTTGAGGGTCACATAATTTATGGATGCGTAAATTTTGGCTTTAAATATAGACGATAATGAACGCGTGACTTTATAAGGTATGAGAGGCAATAAAAGTCATTTTTGAAAATGGCAGGGCTTACGGCCTTACGCAAGTAGATGGGCGATCAGGGTGCCCACATTCTGGAAAAACAGGGAAAACACAGGGATTTTTTTGTGTGAGGAAGTCGCAGGGAAAACACAGGCAAAATCGACAACCGTTGCGCTGAGAGTTGTTTCTTAGCTCCATCTTCACGGAGAAAACTGGAATTCGAAAAATAGGAACTGAGTCCTGTATTTCGAGCAAATCGGATCCAGGATGAATATTACTAGAAGAGCACTGTGCGCCCAGCGCTTCTATCCAGAAGGAGAGTCTACACTGGTAGCCTGCAGTGGCTGCCTACAGTTTAGGAATCAGTCCCGACTCTGTCGGCAAAGGCGCTCGAAATATTCATTGTGGATCCCGATTCCTAAATTACAGACCTCAGTTCTGAATTTCTAAACACGATCCAAGATGTTTGGGATTCACGTTTAAATTTCCGGTCCTCAAAACTTGTTCCTAAATCCGCATTTTTCTCCGTATTCAGCCCGCAGCAATAATTTTCAGAAATCAAGTAAGCTCCGAGCCCTTAGTTCAAAGAGAACGAATTATGTTTTTAATTCTTGCAGAATAAAGTGTTTATATACGCACGCATTGTTGCCTTCTGCGAGGCGCCCGTTGGTGGTGTGTGTATGTGTGCGCGCGCGTGATTGGTGGGGAGACGAAAGCAGTGCAGTGTGGAAGGAGTAGGGGGTGGGGGGGGGGGGGGTGCAGTAGCGTGTAGCGGCGGACTGCGCGCACTGCTACCAACATTGTTTTTCGGCTATAGTTCTGTACTATTATTCCTACAGATTCCTTTCCTTCCTAAAATAATAACCGAAATTTTGTTTTCATCACTCAAAATATCCTGATTTACCATTAACATTGCGAAAAATGGGCTTTAAAAGAGACAGGGAAAACCAGTAAAAGACAGGAAAAACTCAGGAAAAACACAGGGAAAAGGGCACCTTGGCACCCTGGCAATATATAGATTTCAATTTAAATTAAGGCGAAATCGGGAATTTCCTGGTTTGAAGAAGAAGTTAACAATTTTATAAAATTTTAACTAATAAATGGACGCTCCTATAGTGTATAAAAGGTCCATGGAATGTTAATTTTAATGGTCAATGTTTTGTTTTTAAATTTTAAAACTTGAATATGTAACAACTTGAATATTTGGAAGTTTCATCGTTTAAAAACTTCCAACTAATATGATTTTTATTATCTAGAATTGAAAATTCCAAATATTTTAGGATTCGCCAAATGGAAGTTTCCAACTTTTATATTTACGGAAAGCTTCAAATTTATAATCATAGAATTTGATTATGTTTTCTATATCTAGGTTCAAACATCTGTAAGCAAGATACCAATTTTAATGAAAAATCGAACTCCACTTACTACTCTAACTGAACTTAGAGAAAAATCCTTATTTCCCGAGAAACAATTGTCGAGCACCGAAAGGCGAGAATTATTTACACAGTTTTTGAAGAAACGTCAAGTTCAAAAGAAACGGAAAATCGATTCTGGCGTTGAGAAACATGACTCTCTCGAAGAAAGCGACAATTTGTACGATGTAGAAAACTGCAGTACGAGAGAAGAAGAACATTTTGAAATAGAGGACGAGAGTTTACGACAGTGGAAATGAAAATAAACTTCATTATTATGAACAAATTTTTATTAACAAGACAGCACAAATGTCTTCACATCAAGTGTACATAAATATAATACTTAAATAATAAAAATTAGATACATAACAATCACAATTTTTTACAAATAGTCTGGTTGCTTTGTACACTTTGTAAAAACTTTCCTTTTCATAGTAACTGTATACAATGGAATAAAAAACTAACAATAATGTTTAGAAAACAAGTAACGTAATAGTCTGAGTCATGGTTCTATCCACAACTTTTTGATTTTCGTTTTAAATATTAAAATTTATAACTTTATTTTTAGTTATCTGTTACTATTCTTTATAAAGTAATTTTTTGAGTTTTTACTTCATTTCCGGCTTTATTTGATTAAGTATTCAAGGATTATCTCGAAAAAATAGTAGAAACAGTCAAGAATCCACTTCAAGGTAAATGTAGGTGGCGAATTAAAGTGACTAAAATTAGATGACTTGAACCGAAAATTTATTTCAAAATTGCATTAATTTATTACTTTACTGCATTTAAAACTGTTTTTCGTCAATATCATCAACTATGAACTGATCGTAAATAATATTTTTATATACATTTTAATAAAGCTATTTCATAATTAAGCATAATCTATAATTAACAATATCCCTTTTTCACAAGAAGAGAGAAATTTATAATGCCCGAATATCTCAACCTGAATCGTTAGCCTGTCAGTTCGAATTTTATTTAAGCGTGTAAGAAAGTTTACATTATACGTGCACTGTGAAGAAATACCACAATCACCTGAAATATAAAGAGTGATTCGTATCTTACATTTTCTATAAACTTTCTATTCCGAAAAATCCGAAATTTCTGAAAGTCGGACTTAACTGGCATTAATTGTTTAGACCGTTGAAAAGTGTTACTGGTTACATGGCTGTACTCTACTTGCTCAGTGAATCAGACTATATAAAGTTATAATTTTGTACTGTTGATCTTTGTATAAACTTTCCTCTTCTTTGTATGTTGAAAATGGACATTGTTATAAGTTCAAAAAAAATATTTCATAAAAATAATTAATTGAAATTCAGCATGCAAACTAATCGATTAAAAGGATTATATTTAAATTTCGTTCCTGTATGAATACCTGGCTCCGTTCCAATTAAATATACTAAACAATTAGAATACCCTGTCAGGATGGCCAAGATTTCAGATCCCAATACAATTCCTACTTAGAGAAACAATACCTACTAGGGATTCTATTATACTTCCACAGTATGCCTGACTTCATTCTTTGTCTGCAACCTAATTGCTAGATCTGTGTAAAACGGTACTTTGGTTTTTGAGTTTTTAAAATGGCTGCGTCTCGCCACCTGGCGGAGAAAAGCTGCAATATGGGACACTTCGTTTACAAATTCCTATGAGATCCAGTTGAAGGCTAAAATATGAGAACTGTTTGGATTACTCCACACCTGCGGCTAGACCAAGCGTGGAATTCTACATTTGGAATGTTTGATATACCCTTTCTCCTACTCATCCCTCCGCCAACAAATGTTACAAGAAAAATATCTCATAGAAAAAAGGAGAAGAATCAATAAAGACTGTTTTTTGGCCCAGAAACATAACATAATTTTTTTCGGGAAACAAGAACTGAAAAAGGTCTGAACTAATCTTCCGGCAATTTTTCAACCTAAATGCTCTAGATGGGGATATTTCCTTTGACTTGCTCTTAGAAGAATAATGCGTTGAAGTGCACGGGTTACATCGGTTATTTTCTTTTGTGAAATCGACAATTTTAGTGATTTTCGTTTGATGGAAAGTGAATTTATACTTCATGCGCAGTTAAAATTCTGTAGAATTTTTTTTCAACTGCAGGAACATAAAAAAAAAAAGTTTATTTGGCATGCGCAAAAACGAGATCTTTTTGGGCGAGGATGATTTTTGTCACTGAGAGCCATCATTACGCCGAAAGCGTAGTTGTAGGCGAGCCGGTGACAAAGCTAAAGGCTGAGGTGTACTTCGAAGTGCTCTAAGTTCCATTTTACCGACTGAAAAAAAACTTCAAAAAACAACGTTTTCATAAATGGAGAAAAAATTTTGTATGAGGCGTACTCTTCAAATGTGTTTGGCTCAAATAATTTTTGTTACGTCGAGCCGTCGCCTTGCTTTAAACTTTGTCTTGGGCTCGCCTGCAACTGTGGCTTCGGCTTATCGAAGGCTTCACGACAAAAATCATCCTTGCCCAGAAACATCTTGTTCACGCGCATACCATATGATATTAGTGTTCTTCGATACAAGTGGGCGAACGCGGCAATGTCCGTACGAGTGTGGTGTTACCGCTTTCGGCACGTGTGCCGAGCTCTACTTTTTGTTACATCTTCACGTTTCTTTTATCGGTTCGTGAAGTTGCCACTTTATATGTGCAGTTTTACGGATTGACAGAAGGCGCCAGAAAGCGACTTTTTCATGCCTGTGTCGGAAAAATATAAGTCACTAAAATTATCAACATTCCTAAAAGAAGAGAATTGATATATCCGATATCCATGAATTAAAATACATAATTACATTAATTCTCAACTACTGGACTTCGGCTGGGGAATATCGGCTTCGTTTTCTTCTATCCTCTGTATTTTCTGATCTTGTAACTCGACAGACTGTTGGTCCGCACTAGGATTTAACACTAATTTTATATTTGACGACGAAGTCAAATTTGGATTGCTTTCACTAAAAGCACATGCTTCCAACACGTGTTTGTTGAAGATTTCACTTTTATCGGCGTAAACGTGATGTCCTGCTCCGGATATAACCTAGAGTAAAGTATTCTGTTGAAAAAATATTTTGTTTTGTCACCGGTAGATGATTAGAGGTTTTCCAGTAGTGATAGCAGTGAGAGTAATTATTTTTCATCACGCATGCACGGAATATGCCATATTTCACATCTGTTTTCCGTGCGCATTGTGGCATATTGCGCATGCCGTGCGAACAGCGTGCGTTCTACAATGATCGCACGCTGATCAGTGTTTTAGAAGAAATATCGCACGCTCCACCGTGTTTTAGTAACAAAAATCACACGCTTCGCCGTGTTTTCACGAAACAAACGCAACTAACCTTCTACTAACTTCAACGTTATCATCTTCAAAATGTCAACAACAGTTTTTTTTGTGCCGTGGATGCAAGAAGTGTAAAAAAATGACAAATAATATTGATATAATTATTATGAATATTCATATTGATTATATGTAATCATAATCAAATAAAAACGTATTAGATCTAAATATCATACTTAAATATGCCCACAGCAGGTTTCAGGTTAGGTGCGTTTGTTTCGTGAAAACACGGCCAATTCTCCATCGGCACCTGAAATTATCTTTTTGATTGGGGTATTTTTCCTCTCGGGGGGCTCCCCCCCCCCCCCACCGACGATATTCCGCACTCGCTTCGCTCGTGTGGATAAAATACGACAAATGCATATTCCTCACATTCGTGATGAAAAATAGTGTGTGCAACTCGTGTGGTACAGTTGCATATTCTGCCACTTGGGCGCTCGTGCGCCAACGGCGCCCGCGTGCGCAATGTGCAACTATACCCCACTCGTTACACAATGTACTATTCTAATACCTATGTTATTTCGCAAAATAATTCTTAAAACTGCTACCTTTTAGTTACAAGAAAATATAAATACTTTAAATATTACATATAGGGGACTCGATGAGAAAGCAGATCTTATAACATATCATATGAGCACCTCAGAGCAAAAGGAAGACTCCGCAGAGTCGTGAGGAAAAACGAGACAATTATCGTTGCGCTGTCTTGCTCTTCAAGCATTCTACGTAAGAGTTTCTCTTTCTAAAGGTACTTGTCTCGTTTTTTTTTTTCACGACTCTGAGGAGTCTTTCTTTTGCTCTCAAGTTCTCATATCGGCGCTTTTGTGACTGTTTACCTGCACGTTTACATAGGAAGAAGCTCGACTTTGCTTAATCGTTTCTCCAGCCGAATTGTCAACCCAAGATCTGCTACCGTAGATCAAAGTTATAGGAATCTCCGCATTCAATTTGTCCATGCGCTTAACAATTGGATTTTTCGCCCAACCGAATCCTTGCATCATTGCGTGGAAAGCACTTTCCCCACTATTTGCCAGAAGAAGATATCATTGAAATGATTAGGGGGTAAGATTGCCAACATTATTGTGATTTTTTCGAAATATATAATTATAATCATTATGTTTACAATGCACGTTCATTAAAAATTCTTTGAAAGATTAATTTGTTACAAAATCTTCAAACTCAGACTTGAAAGAGAAAAAGTAATTAAGGGCCATTCAAAAAATACGTAACGCTTTTATCTGACACAGTGATACTAATAGACCGCGTCTTTTTCAACTGCGCAAGCTTCGCGTTGGAAGGGGAAAGCCACGTTATTGGCTGTAATAGGCGCGCTTCTTTTGCATGCTTCAAATGTACACAAATATGGTGACGGACTAAAAATAAGGAATAATGGTACTTTTATTTTTAAGTCGAGAAATTATAATAATTTATGGTAATATGGATCATATATATTACTGCAATAACTATAAGATCCATGATAATACAGTATTTTATCAGTATTACTGTGGGAAATGCAATGTACTTAATATCTTCGTAAAAAATCCCATTGCAATATAAAGTTTGTGTGAAAATATAGTAAATTAACTGCCCCAAAGTTCAAAATTTTTGTAATAAAAGAAAAAATAGATTATTTTGACTAACGTTCTTCACTTGTTCTCAATCAGCTGTTACAGTTAGGTAAAGTTCACTCTATTTTTGGGTATGTTTTGCTTCCTCAAGATACAACGTTTAATGAACGGCTCTTATACTACTATAACCTATAACGCAAATCTTTACTTAATGTTTTTCTCTCTATGAATACTCTACCAAATAAAAGATGCGATAACAGGGTGTCTACTCAAAACTTGGCAAAAAATTGCCTGACAATTCTAGGGGTTTTCCAGGTATTTCAAGTTTTTCCCAAGAATAATTGTCCATGATACGGATCCATTCAAATATCACGCATTTTTTAAAAATATTTGACTCGAAATATGTATACAGTACTATTTTTAATTAAATTTAAATTGCTTCATATTCCTAACTTTCAAGTAAAAATTTCTACCATAATAGATGAGTTTTCAATTAAAAAAAAAATCTTTTTTAAACCAAAAATTAAATTGTTAAGTTTTCAGTTTAAAAAATTAATGCTCAACGAAAGATATAAATTTTTGAATAAAATGATGGAATCTTGAATTGGAATAAACACATCTTCAGTTTGAAGCAAATTTTTAACAAAAAAAAAAGTATTTAAAAAAATCGTTACAGTTTTAAACAATGTGAAGAATTTCTAACTAAAATTATGAATCTTCAACTGGAAAAGTTGATTCTCAAACAAAAAAGATTAATTTTCAACTAAAATTATGAATATTTAACTAGAATAATTGAAGTTTCAACTAAAATTGATTTTTTTCAAATTTAAAAAATTTGAACTTCAGGGCAGTTCATTTACGATTTTCAGACAAACTTTGATATTTTTATCGGATATTAAGTACATTACGTTTTCCATAGTAATAATAATAAAATTTTCTATCATCATGAATCTTATAGTTATTGCAGTAACATATGTGAACCATATTAACATAAATTATTATAATTTCTCGACTTGAAAATAAAAATGAATTTGAAGCATTTAAAATAAGCGCGCATATTACGGCCAATAACGTGGCTTTCCCCTTCCAACACAACGCTTGCGCAGTTGAAAAAGTCGCGGTCTATTAGCATCACTGATTTGACAATCCTACCCCCCCCCCCCCGC
>CAKNXH010056274.1:25261-39781 GCA_932178445.1 Andricus quercusramuli
CCCCCCCCCCCCCCTAAAGGTGTTACGTAGGGCGACCAGACAGTCCCGTTTACGGGGACATGTCCCCTTTTTGGCTTGCTTGACCGTATCATAGCCACGGGAGGGGGGGGGGGGGGCAACTGTGCAAACTTACGAAGGACTTTGTACATTGCATTGATGTATGTACTGTGAAATTACACTAAGGTCATCCTTCAAAACAGGAGAGAATTTCTTGATTATATCAGGTCGTGTTGTTTCGATGAGCCACTGCCCTGAAAAATGAATGAAAATTGAATTGAACATTGCAGTATGTACTGCAAATATTTTGGTTAAACGCTTTTGATAGCATTAAACTGAGCCTCGCCGTTTACTTCATGCAAAGAAAGAAATTTTTAAATTGGCTTTTCATGATAAAAGGTATTGATTGAGCTCATCGTATTATTCTTTAAATCGAAATTTTTCCACTCTAGAAAATGTAAAGTTGGTTTTATGAATTTAAATTTTTCTACTCGATCCTTCCCCGCCACATCGTGCAGTGGTTAATCTTTTGCAGGTGATTCATAGCTGCTGATGGGAAGTGACCGCGAATACAGAGTAATACCAAAAATTGACCAGTAATTACTGGTACTCATGCTAAACAGCGGTAATTCTTTAATTTCTTGCAAAATAAAAGTTTCTCGAACCAAATATTTTATGAACATAATAAGTGAGGTCCCCTACTTTATTAATTTCTAGTTTACTGCACGTAACATACTTACAATATTTAATAAAAAATGAAATACAATAAAGATTGACGAAGAGGAGATGACAAATGTCTCGAAACTTCGAGATTTCCGGCGGGATTTTCCAATTACAATTATTCATATTTCGAAACTACTTAAAAAAATATGTCTGAAATAAATGTATTTTTACATAATTATACGATATTAAATTTTTGTATCTTTCTTTAAAAATTTTAAATAAAGAAGAACATGCGGGAGTAATCATATAATTTTCAAACCAAATCATTCATTTTCATCAACGAGAATTTAACGATTTAAGAAAAGTTAAAAATAATACTTAATGTCGTAATTTCGTCTGAAAATTTATTTATTTCAGTAGTATTTATTAAGAATTTTCGAAATTTCATAATGGTAATTTTAACATTTCTTTGCAAGAATTTAAAGAAATACCTCTTTTTACCACGTTTACCCATAATTACTGGTATGGTAAGGTATTACCGCGGTCAAATGATCAGCGCACATCAGTATTCGTAGCCAATTTCGTACCCTAACTAGTCCGCTCTCTACTTATAAAAAAAAAACCCTCACTTTATTTATTGGAACATAAATTGATTATAAATTGACTACCCAATATACTGTATAAAAATATATATATATGAATAATTGAAAAATTGGTTAAACAACCACTGCAGTGTACTACGGGGAGCAACTGCCATCTATCCTTCGATTCCTCTGGAATCAAACCGAAGGGTCTATGACAAAGCTACCGAACGCGTCCTCGGGTTGCGGATAGAGGGTCCCTGTACCAAGGGTTTCTGCTGAATATGGTTACAATAATGAATAAGCAGTCGCGGACAATTGTCCAGGGATGGTCCCGAAGGAATAACCCCTAAGCGAAGGCGTAAGAACTGTGCCGAAAGCTGAATGGCACCTGGGTGAGGTGTCTCGAACGGTGACTGGAATACCGGGCGACCTCTCAGAATATTCAGCCGTATCCTTGCATGGGGGACTACAAGGATGGATGAACCCTTTCCCTATCTACTCGTGGGAACAACAATGATAACACCAAACATAGTTGTCAGTGCGGTTCAAAACAATCGAACGCGGAGGGCTCCCGACAACGGGTTGGAAAACAATGCCGACTACCCTAGACTTGGGGGAGCCAATCAAGACAAAGTCAATGCGATTGATCGGCAGAATCTCATTACTTTTGGCTGGACGGATCGACTCAATGAAAACCTGCTAGAGTGCTACAATACCAGTATGGCCCCTGTAAGAGAAGGTTATATGAAACGACTGCTCTCCATCTCGCTCTCCCCCCCCCCCTCTCTCTCAAAAATTACTTGTTCACTTACTTTCTGTATCTGTCTCTTAGATAAGTTTCTTGCTTGTCATCAGGGTATCTTGCAGTAATAAAATAATTATAAAATTTTAGTGAATTCTTTTTTATTGAAAATAAATAAAATCACGAGAATGATTCCATGATATTTTATTGTTTATCGATGTTATATACAAATAATAAAATAGGTTTTTAATGTTCACAGATTACATTCTATCACAATATATATTTGATGTAAATACAATACATATCTAATGTTTTGTATCAATTGCTCAAGATCAAATTAAACTATACATAGACATAAATTTGCCAAGTCTGTTATATGCAAATAATAAAATATATTTAAATTATTCACAATCAATAGATAATGTTGAAATTGAATTATATGCACAGTAAATCTGAAGGATAACTTTGATCAGAAATCAAATAAAAACGCTGCAAAACAGTCGAAAACTACGTGAAAGCTGCAAATGTGTTTGTAGGTTTCAATTGTTTACAGGGGTTTCATCCATCTTCAGATATGAATTATTTTTGGGATTTCTCGGTTTTGTTCCTGCTCACACAAATTATTTTCGGTCATTACAAATTAAACTCTTTTGCATTTAAACATTTTAAATTGAAGCTTGAAACATATTTAATTTTAAACTTTTATGAATTGAACAACTGAAAGATTTCAGGTTAAAATTATAAAACCACGATATGATTTCTAAATCCAAAATTAAAAAATCAATCAATGAATTTAAAAAATTAGAAAATTAAATCATTTCAAGCAAATTGAAGCTAGAAACATTAAAAATTGTACATTTAATTATTTTTTTAACTGAACATTTCCTAAATTAGAGGTTAGATTCTTTTTTGACAATTTTGGAAATCTTTTTGAACCTTTTTAAGTATTCTCTTGAAATAATTTTTCAAAATAAAAAATCATTTTCAATATTCCTAGGAATCTTGAGAAATTTTTTTTATTTTTTTGAAGCCTTTCACAATTTTTAAAAAGCTTATAAATTTTTTGTTAAAAATCTGCAAAAATTTACATTTAGTTTCAAATGGGGCCGTGGCTATTTGGACAGAAATTTCAGTACGAATAGCCGGGTATTGTCGGTACACTCTTCGTTTGAATTGTTTAAAATCATTGCAAAGTTTAAATTCATTTTGAATCTTTTCATAAGATTTAATTATCTCTTCAAATTACTTGAACTTTTTCTACAATTATTGAAGGTTGAATTGTTATTTACACATTAAAATTCAACAATTTCACTTACAAATTAAACATTTTTAAATAATTAAATCAATTTTAAGCAATTTTAAGCTAGAAACAATAAAAATTGAAAATCACGAGAATGATTAAATGATATTCAGTAAACTTAGGGTAACCCCTGGACCAGGAAACCGAGAATTTGTTAAGACCGGGAAATGACAGTGAATTTATTTCTTGACCGGAAATTTTACAAATGTTTAAAAGAAAACTCAGTTAAGTTTGATTTCAACAGTTTTTTAAATGATTAGTTGAATTGTTATCTTTTTCATTTCTGACATCATTCAATTTACAATGCGTCATTCGAAAATATTTTACTTTTAAAAAGCATTTTGTTTGATTAACCGTAAATATAAATACATTAATTATTTTTAAAATCAAATTGCACTTCAAGTATTAAAACGTGAACAATAATTGATTTCCAGATTTTAACGTTAAAAAGTAAATCAATTCGAAAGCCTTTGTCGTTATTATTATTATACCATTAAGCCACTTCCCTTTCGGGGTAGGCGTGAATTGCTCGGTTGGAAAAAAGTAGTGTGTATCTGAGTATATATGTAGGAGGTAGATAGGTGTATAGGTGTAAGGTAGAGAGATGTATAGGTATAAGGTAGATAGGTATATAGGAGTAAGGTATAGATATTTTATATTGATCTAGAATTCTCGTGTTATTTATTTAAATGGCACGTTCGTTCCGCAAAACTGCCCTGACCCAGGTTGCTGATCAATCTCTTTAGCGATCACCTAAAATGAAGAGCCTCACAAAATTGTTATGTGTGGTTCCTCACTTGGGCCCATTAGTATCCAAGGTCTTTGTTTCAGGCGTCATTCACTCTATTGTCACTCTGTTTACAAACTATTTGTCGCTACACTTTTCTGTCCTGACATACTACTCTAGCTTCCTTCACGTCCATGCATTTTTTCATGCAAGCTTTTATGTTTCCATGGCTTCTGATGTCTCTTCGGATTAATGTCTCATTCACAGATTCTAACCATTCTTTTGGCGGTCTACTTCTGGGCATTCTGCCATTTACTTTATACAGTTTTTTGGTCAGTCATTCATCTTTCATTCTTTCAAGATATCCGAACCATCTTAACTGATTTATTTCCCATATGTCAACTAGTGTCTCTCCTGTACCACATTCTTTGAGGATTATCTCGTTTCAAACTTTGTCCATCAGTGTTTTCCCGCATATTATGCGCAGAGGTTTCATGCCGATCGCGTTGATTTTACTCCTGTCCTTTTCTTGACAGGTCCATGTCTCGCTACCGTATAGTATGGTCGGTACGAATATAGAATTATTTATGGCCATTTTAGCTTTTTTTGATATATTTTTATTTGTGAGGATGGATCCTACTCGACCGATAACCTGCTTACCCTTATTTGAGCACTTCCTAGCAGAAGGAAGACTCCGCAGAGTCGTGAGGAAAAACGAGACAATTATCGTTGCGCTGTCTTGCTCTTCAGGCATTCTACGTAAGAGTTTCTCTTTCTAAAGGTACTTGTATCGTTTTTCCTGACGACTCTGAGTAGTCTTTCTTTTGCTCTCACGTGCTCATTTATGCGTCTATCTAACTGCTCATCTATTTTCGCGTCGCTAGTGAGTATAGGCTACCCAGATATACGTACTTGTCAACTTGTTCTAATCTCTCATCATTTAGGACAATGTTGCATACTGTTTTCTCACTTTTCCCTTCAAAAACCATGATTTTTGTTATATTTACGTTAATTTTGAGGCCCATGTTCTTCAAGCTTGTATTGAGTTTATTTAACATTCTTTGCAAGACCTCGATTGATTCTGCCATAACAATCTTGTCATCTGCGAAAGCTAACCCACGTACCTTCACTGTTTCGAGATCTACACCTTTTTCGTCGAAGAAGGCAGTTCTTAGACACTTATCCATAAATATGATAAATAGCCATGAGGAAGTAACGCATCCTTGTTTCACGCCTTTCATAATATCGAACCAGCCACTCAGTTTCCCATTTACCCTTGCACGAGCTTTACTACCTTTATATGTTGTTTTTATTGCTTGCAGGAGCCATCCATTGACTCCGTAATATTTTCTATTTACCTTGTGAAATGCTGTCTTAGGCTAAATATCTGATCTGTACATGATCTTCCTGGCATAAATCCACTTTGGCTTCCCATACCTTTTCTTCTCCGATTTCCATTACCCTACGAATAAGTATTTTTGAGTATATTTTACTTACGGTACTTGGTAAGCTGATATCTGTAATGACTGCAGTTGCTTTTATCTCCCTTTATTTTGTATATTGGTACGATAATCACTTTTCTCCAATCGTCTGGCTTTTCTCGCATCTCGATACATAAATTTATCAATTTGCACAACCTGTGAGGTATGTACTCGCCACCGTATTTATTTGTATTTGTATTTATTCATGAAAAGTTCCTAGGGCTAAATATCCCTATTAGGAACAGGTACGTGATACATATTACAATTAAAATGTGACGGCGATCGATTTGACGATTGAAATCAAAAATATGTATTAACTTAGTAAAGAACGAAACTATAATACAAAAAATTGGATCCGGGCTATCAACAGAAGGATATTATAAATATAAATACGCAAGTATACCCATTTAAAAGTAAATATGCATTCATACACATACTTATATATATTTTAATTATGAATTTAAGTGTTACCAATGTGTAATTTCGAGGGTAGGATTTGATGATTTGAATTGTGAAGGTGCATTTCTAATGATTATAGGTAGTTTGTTCCAAATGCGAGCACCACGAATAACAAAGGACCTTTGCATTTTACACGTGCGGTGTGGCTGAATTTTTAATACTGTTTTCCTCTCACGGAGTTTGGAATTTGTTGGTTGATCTTTGTCAATGAAATGGAAGAGGTTGAGAAGATAGTGCGGAGCTTCATTACTGAATAGGCTATAAAGTAAATTACCCATAAAAAATTGTCTTCGTTTGGTGCCATTAAGGAGACCTGCTCTTTCTCTATACTGAGTAATATGTTCACTTTTGGGGATGTTATAGATGAACCTAATGTAAGCATTAAGTGTACGCTCAAGCTTGGCATTCAGCTCATCAGTAATATCGTCATATACCACACAGCCGTAGTCAAAGAAAGGAAGGATCAGGCTTTTGACAAGGAGGATACGCGTTGAAGTAGGAAGTGATTCTTTATTCCTGTTAAGTTGTTGGAGAACTCTGAATGTTTTCCTTGAGATATTCGCAACGTATTCATTCCAAGTAAGAGTGCGATTAAGAATATAGCCTAAATCTTTCACAGAATCCACAAAGGGGATGAGACTACACCAGCAGCCTTACTTTTTTTTAAGTTCTTAATTATATCTCTAACCTCAGTCACACAGACTTTTTCAACTGGGTTTTCTAATGCATTATGTTCTATGTCGCAGTTCTGTTGTTCTATACCTTCGCCTCCTAATAATTGTTTAAAAGAGTCTTTTAAAACGTCTACTATCCCGTCTATACCATACAGCATTTCACCTTTGCTGTTTCTCATGCTGACAAATTCTGCACCTTTACTTTCCTTCATTTGATTATATAGTAGTTTCACGGTTCCTTCAAGGTTGTTTTTTATTTTATTTTCTTCTACTATTCTGATTTTATTCTTACTTTCCTTGACTAGTCGTTTAACTTTCCTCTTTTTGTGTCTGTAATCATTTTCAAATCTATTTCTCTTCTCATCACTAAGACCTGTAATGTGCAACGTGCTTTCGTACGCTTCTTTCTTTTCTTGTCGGGCTGCCTCAATTTCATCATTCCACCACGCATCGCCAGACTTTCTTTCTACCACTGCCGTACAACACACTTCAATCGCAGTTTTAACAATGGTATCCCGTAATAAATTCCACGCACCCTCTATATTTGTATTGCTTCTGAGCGGCTCCCAAATTGTCTTATCTATGCGTTCATTTATGTTATTCTGAAAATCTATTCGCATTTCCGGTTTCTGTAAATTTTCAACCTTGATTCCCCGCCCTAAGTTCATATTGGAGACTAAAAGGTAATGATCAGTATTGCATTCGGACCCCCTCATGACTCTTGTATCTGTAACTAGTTCTCTTAGTCTTTCATCTGCAATAATGAAGTCAATTATACTGCAGTTATTTCCTTTGCACCAGGTGTAAGTGTGGATCATTTTATGTCGAAACCAAGTATTTGTAATAAATAGGCTCTTTTCTAAGCATAAGCTAACTAACTTTTCCCCGTTAAGATTTTTTCTTCGATCCCCAAATTTACCTAGTACCCTTTCTGTATCTGTATCCTGACGTTGGATGCCGACCCATCCGTTCAAAACTCCTAACAAAATTATTCTTTCACCTTGATCACAAGTTCCCTCGAATTGCCATCAACTGGGGCGTAGCACGCTATGAAGAATAATCTTCTGATTCCTACCTTCTTTCTAACCCACAGCAATCTGGGCGATACATATCCTTGATCTTTGAGATGCTGTTTTGCTTTTTCATTCATAATTAAACCGACCACTTGACTATCATGTGATTCACTATCTACTCCTGACCATATTTCAAAACCGCCTTTCAACACCCCATTTTCTATGTTTCTACTTTCGCAACCCTTTTTCTTCGTCTCAGGTATACAAAGAATATCTAGTTTCCGCATGTGCATAGTTTCTCGTAGTTCTCTTAACTTAAGATCATTCTCTCCTCTAGCATTCCAAACACCCAGTCTCCATTCATCGCCTGAAACTCGACCATTACGTTTACCGTGTGTATGCTTTTCGTCAAACAAAGTTTCAGTCCATTCCGAGGCTATTCTATTGTTTGATTTATTCATTGTTTAGATTGTACACGCAACTACCACCTATAAGCGCGAAATTTGTTTTGCGAGTCAAAATTATGTCGAAGTTAAGTAGTGACTCGTCGTATGGTGGAGAGTCTAGCTGTAACGTCAGTCCCACCAAAACTTCTGTTACCGGGGGGGGGGGGGGGGCATGAGGAAGGAAACCGAGAGTCTCAAGCCGCTTATAATATTTTAAAACAAAGAGAACTTTCAACCAAAACGTAGTTTATATAAACATCCAATTGAAGTTATATGAACTATTTTCAATTAAATAGAACTTCGTAAGTATTCGAAATAAATAATTTGAAACTGAATTGTTCGGAATAGAAAGCCTAGAATCGTTAAAATTTCAAGAAGCTTTTAAACTTTGTAGCAATAACTCGAGTTATTTGAAGAAATATTTAGATCTTCTGAAAAGATTCAAAATTAATTTACACCTTGAAATGATTTTAGACAATTCAAACGAAGAGTGTGTGCTGACAATACCCGGCTATTCGTAGCGACATTTCGGTCCAAGTAACCATGGCCTAATTTGAAACGAAATGTATAGATTTTTGCAGATTTCGAACAAAAAATTTAGAAGCTTTTTAAAAATTGTGAAATACTTCAAAACATTAAAAACATTTTTCTTAAGATTTCCAGGAATATTGAGAATGATTTTTTATTTTGAAAAATTAGTTTAAGAGAATATTTAAAAAGATTTCCAAAATTGTCAAAAATGAATCTGGAAGATTTTAAGGATTTTTTTAAATTGGAGGATTATAATCATTTTAAAACATATTTAGAAGTTCTAAAAATATGCTTTCAAAAAATTTTAATTTGAAAAACTTTAAAAAAACAAGTAGATTTTTCAAAATTTTCAAACAAAATTTGAAAGCTTTTTCAGATTTTTTAACTATCAAAAATGAAACCAAAAAACTAACTTCTAATTTAAGAAGTGTTCAATTAAAAAAAATAAACGTTCAATTTTTAATTCTGCTAGCTTCAAATTGCTTGAAATAATATAATTTTGAAATGTTTGTAATCCATTGATTGATTCTTAAATTCATGATTGGAAAATGATAGCGTGGTTTCATATTTTTTAACCAGAAATCTTTCAATTGTTCAATTCATGAATGTTTAAAATTAAATTTGTTTTAAGCGTCAATTTAAAAAGTTTAAAATACAAAAGAGTTGAAATTGTAATGACCCAAAATAATTTGTGGGAGGCGGGATAAAACCGAGAAATTCCAAGAATAATTCTTATCTGAAAATGGATAAAACCCCTGTAAACATTTGAAACCTATAAACACATTTGCAGCTTTCCCGTAGTTTTTAACTATTTTGCAGCGTTTTTATCTGATTTCTGGTCAGAATAATCATGCAGATTTATTGTGCGTATAATTCAATTTTAACATTATCGATTGTGAATAATATAAATATATTTTATTATTTGCATATAACAGAATTGTCAAATTTATGTCTATGTGTAGATTAATTTTATCTTTAGCAATTGATCGAAAACGTTCGATATCATTAAACCATTCTCGTGATTTATTTATTTTTAATAAAAAAGAATTTACTAAATTTTTATAATTATTTTATTACTGCAAGAAACCATGATAAAAAACAATAATCTAATCTAACAAATAGATACAGAAAATAAGTGGTCAACTAATTAGTTGTAATGTGGGTCCCACCCCTGGTGCTCAAGCTATGAATCCTATTGTGCCATACCCGTGTTTATTCTCAAGGCAGTACTCCGAATACGGCCATCCTTCGCCGAGTGTTTTTGGAACTTGGTGGGTTTTCGTTGTTATCAACGTTCTGAGATTGTACCTCTCAGGTGCCAGGCATACCTATCGCACAGTAAGTGACGTCCTCCTTTGTTGATCAGGCAAAGTGATCCTCGCCCACTCTGCCATTCGGCAGCCTCCCTAGCAGGCTAGGGTGTACGGGGCGATCCCTCTGAGGTCATCAGGTAGATACACAGATTCGAAGCACTGCTCTGGTGTCTTACGTAAGTGTATGTGTGTGTGTGTTCATCACCCGAAATCGGCCAGCGACCATCGAGCGTGGTGCCCCCGTAGGAGCCCCCAAGCGCAAGAAGAACGCTGACTCATTTTCGAGTCTTCACAGAATCAACTTCGACCTCCGAGGCTAGTCCCCTCGACATGGAGCCCCACCTTGGTACGTACCAGCTTTTTCTGAGGAAACCTACAGTTTAAGGTGGATTCCGAACCACCGAAGCCCCGGTAGAAGTACATAGAAAAATTTCCATTGGTACCCGGCTCAGGGATCGAACCCCAGACCTCCTGCATGGAAGTCTGACGCGCTTTGTCTGAGTCGCCGAGGCTTCGTACTGATCAATTAATTTTGTAACAAATTTTTAAACAAGTCAGGTGTTTGAGTTTTAAATTTAATTGACAACTCCATTAGTTAGAGAGAGAGGCCTTGGTGGCTCAGACAAAGCGCGTCAATCTTCCATGCGGAAGGTCTGGGGTTCGATCCCTGAACCGGGTAGCAATTGAAATTTTTCTATGTACTTCTACCAGGGCTGCGGTGGTTCGGAACCCTACTTAAACTGTAGGTCCCCTCAGAAAAAGCTGATGTCTTACCAAGGTGGAGCTCCATGTCGAGGAGACTAGCCTTGGCGGTCGAAGCCGATTTTGAGAAGACTCGAAAATGAGTCAGCGTTCTTCTTGCGCTTGGGGGCTCCTACAGGGGGCACCACGCTCGATGTTCGCTGGCCGATTTCGAGTAATGAACACACACACGTACACTTACATAACACACCAGGACAGTGCTTCGAATCTGTGCATCTACTTGATCACCTAAGAGGGATCACTCCGTCCACCCTAGCCTGCTAGGGAGGCTGCCGAATGACTGAGTGGGTGAGGAATACTTTGCCTATCAACAAAGGACCTGAGAGGTATAATCTCAGAACGTTGATAACAACGAAACCCACCGAGATCTAAAAACACTCGGTGAATGATGGCCGGATTCGGAGTACTGCCTTGAGAATAAACAAGGGTACGAAGGATCAGTCGAAGGCGCATGAGCTAACATTTGCTTTCCTTAAATCAGCCGGATTGAAGTCGTGCACGGAGGGTTTCCTTTTGGCGTGCCAAGACGTTGTAATTTCCACTTGCATACCGTCGCCACATTTTAAGCCAAGACATTCCTGATGATAACTGCACACGACGAGCATCTAGGACACATACTATCTAGTTGTCCAACTCATGCGAGAACAACGTACATCCAAAGGCACAATGCGCTACTAAGAGTGCTTCATTACCATTGTCGAAAATGAGAAGTGCCGCATATATTGGAACTTCATATTCTCCACAATTGTTTCTGTTGCGAACTCGAGGCCTGACATATTTCTACTTGACTTGAAGAAATGAACTATGTTCTTTATCGAATTTCTGTCACTAGCCGAAAAAACACTGTACAAAGGGTTTTTGCCAAACACGGTTACAATACTCATAAAAAGTCGCGCAAAATTGTCCAGGGATGGTCCCGAAGAAAAAAACCCCAACATCCTAGAATATGCAGCCATGTCCTTGCATGCGGGGCACTGTAAGCATGGACGAACCCTTTCCCTAGCTGCTCGTGGGAACAACGATGACACTACCATTCTCAGTTGTATATGCGGTTCAAAACGATCGAACGCGCAGAGCACCCGATAATGGGTCGGCAAACAGTGCCGATCACCCTAGAGTACGGGATACTGAAAATAATTTGGATCGAAACACGACGAAGGGCCGGCGGGACGCTCACACTCTATGGTGCCAGAAACATCCGCAGCTTCAGCACGCTTCGCAACAGTATTTGCGAAATCAAGCTGCCTACCTCTCACGAACTGGATATGGACGCAGAGCGCTTCTCCAACCGCTGCAAGAAAGAAGAAGCCGCTGACGACGGAAAGGAAGTGACATTAAGACTGATCGCGGAAAGCAGGCACCCCTGAGAGATGATACCGACTTCAGGACAAAGAGTAACATTAACATCCAGGTTCCTCCTAAGCCCCAAAATCTGGCTGAAATGGATTTTTAGGAAGGAAGCCTCCCTTCCTGAGGATCTCTGGGAGGAGTCCGACCTCTGGACCATCAATTGTACAGTTTATGTTGCGGCGCGAGCTTTGACTGATTCAAACCGAAGGCTAAACCCGATGATGGATTAAAAGACTAGAAGACGCTTGTATTAACTAAACAGGTAGATTGGCAGGGCAAAACAGAATGCGTTCCGTGTTCAGTGTGTGATTGACTACATAACATCTGGTAGGCTGTTTACGGTAAGGGTTTGAAAGTGCGCCCACGAACTGAGGATTTATCACACACTAAACAAGTCAAAGTCAAAGCCGAAGAGGTGAAGAAAGCACTGAGGGGCACGAAGAACTGCTGCGCTCGAGGACCAGATGGTACCAAGAATTTCTGGTGAAAGAAGTTTACAACGACACACCAACATCTGGCACGCGTTTTCACCTCATATTTAAAGTTGGAGAAGCCCATTCCGCAGTGGCTAGTGTTAGGGCGATTGTTCTTCTAATAAGGGCAATAACTTATCTAAACACGCTGTATAAGATCTTTACAGCTATCCTGAACGACAGGATTGTTCAGAGAATTGGATCTGTGTGGGGAGAGATTTACGAACCTGGCTCGAAGAAAGGCGTAGCAGAGTGTCGAGAGAACCTGTTAACTGATAGGTGCATCTACCAAGACGCGGCATTCCACCAGCCCTGCATGACGATGGCCTGGAATGACTACCAGAAAGCTTTCGATCCAACCTCCCATAGCCTTATCATCTCTCTGTTAGAAAGCTTGAAGGTTCATCCACACATAGTGAGATACATAGAAAGATTGATGCCCCTTTGGTCCCTCTGCGGCGAGACTAATCATCGCGAGCATAAGGTCACTCACGTATTTTATATGGCTGACTTGAAGATCTATGCTTCTGACGCAAGGCAGTTTCAGGGTACTTTAAGCATTGTCGAGAAGTTCACTGGAGAGATTGGTATGAGCTTTACATTGGATAAGTGTGCTAAGATTCATCTGAAGCGAGGACGAATTACTGGCGTTCCTGAGGAACTTGTTTCGGGTGGAGGAATAAAAGTTTTTGGTGTGTCTTTTAGAATTGAGAAGACTTATTATCAGCAATAACGTTTGAACCCCACGAATTAGGGTAAATTTATTGATTTTTTTAGTTCTAAGGGACGAGATAGGGTGAGTTCCAAACGAGACGGAGAGATGAAAGTGTCTTTTAGCATTGAGAAGACTTATTATTAGCAATAAAAGATTGACCCCACGAATTAGGGTAAATTTAGTAAGTTTTTCAGTTCTAAGGGATGATATAGGGTCAGTTCCAAATGAGCTGGAGGGATACAAGTTTTTGGGGTGTCTTTCAGCATTGAGAAGACTTATTATCCGAAATAAAATTTGAACCCCACGAATTACGGTAAATTTATTGAAGTTTTTAGTTATAAGGGATGAGATAGGGTGAATTCCAAATGAGATGGACGGATGAAAGTTTTTCGGGTGTCTTTTGGCATTGGGAAGACTTATTATCAACAATGAAAGATTTACCGCACGAATGAGGGTAAATTTAGTGAGTATTTTAGTTCTAAGGGGTGATATAGGGCGAGTTCCAAATGAGCTGGAGGGATACAAGTTTTTGGGGTGTCTTTCAGCATTGAGAAGACTTATTATCAGCAATACAATTTTGACCCCATGAATTAGGGTAAATTTAGTTAATTTTTTAGCTCTAAGGGATGATATAGGGTGAGTTCCAAATAAGCTGGAGGAATACATTTTTTCATTTTCGTTTATCGTGAGCGTTGTAAACTTCAACCTCATGTGATTCTTAGTCTTGTAAGATTCAAATTTCATCTAACATATTATGTAAAAATCACATTGCTTGATATGACGATATTGACTGGATATTTATAAGTGAATACTTATGTTAATCCTTTTTTGTCTACTGGCCTTATATCAATATTACTGAAATATTTATTTTATTCTAGAGTTGTGAAAAAATGACTCTTTAGTTCCGCTGGGATCTAGATTCCAGATTCATTTTAAATAAATGAAATGGGTTCAAATGATTAAAATCTCATAATATAAAAGATTCATTATTTAAATTTTTTTAAATCAGGAATTCCATAACTTCAAGATCATTAATGTCCAATTCTTTTAATATTCTTATAGTATATTGCATTACAAGTGGTAGGCGATGGCCTTTTCGTGACAAGTGCAGTGTTTTTAGGACGAGTCGTAGGTGAGGGCACCGAAGGTGCCCGAACCGAAGACGAGTCTCCAAACACTGCACGAGTCAAGAAAAGGGCCTACCACGAGACATGCACGAAACTTTTTACAACAAGATCATGAAAATCGTGACAAAAACGCTACCTGATCGAAGTTGCGGGGGGGGGGGGG
>CAKNXH010056274.1:54182-64446 GCA_932178445.1 Andricus quercusramuli
GAGAAATGTCAAACGGAGGTTAAGAGGAAAGCAAATGTCAACATTGCCAAAGCGCAGGCGCCACGTATTTCTTTAGTTCATTGATACCAACCTAAATTTTTTTAAAAATTTATTTGGTGCTGATAACTGGGTGCTAGATTCAGTGTCATGACAACAAAATGGACAAGACTAAAATTTTTTTTTTTGCGACAGAGAAACATCCCACAGAAATGGTTCACACGGCCCTGACTGTTCACATTTCTAACGACTGATTTAGGACCACGGCCAGTGCGAGGCAACCCCCGAAACTGGCCTTATATTGGACTTCTTGTGTACAAGATTGTTTCTTCTCCTGATGACAATGGAAAAATTTACCAGTTTAGGTAATTAGTAAATTAGTGAATTTGTGAGTTTATAAGTTTGTAACTCAAATGTCTAGTACAAGATATTATCTTTGAGCCTTATTACTTTTCATAATTCATTGTTTGTGCTTTCAGATTCATTTATTTCATCGTCGTTAGAACAGATTATCTATTTGATGTACTGTAATATAATTGCCTTGTCCGGAGTGCTTCCGTGAATTGCAATATCAAATGTACTATTTGCGTTTTATCATTATGAGTCATACATGTACAATACAATCGATAATAATCAGTTGCGGAACAGTCCAACGATGGATTAAACAAAGGAACTTTGGTACGACAATTTTACTCACATGATAAAATCTTTTTTTCAGCAGCTCGTAGCATGGTGGAGGAAGAGCCTGACCAGCTGTAACCGCTGAACCATCCCCAGATCCAGCTGAGAACATTTTTAAATCAATATCAATTTGCTAGTAGCTTTTTCAAATGTGTACTTAGACTATCAGACACTTTTGAAGAGAGTTCTGAATTTGAAAACTATGAAAAAACCTTTTTTTAATTTAATACTGAATGAAAATGCCCCTTTTTCTTAAGAAACCATATCACCATGTAGAGGTCAAAAAAGGTCAAACGAAAAATTTTTGAACGAAACTACTTGATATAAAACTTCTTTCACAACAAAAAATTGTGTTATTATTTTACAGGTTGCTAAACATATCAAAAAAATCCTGCTGGAGACAATAGAGGGTTCTAGTACAAATGCACACATTTGAAATCAATAAAATAGTTTTCGAGATTTTAAGATAAAAAGACATGGTTTCGAGATTATCGCAAAGTTGCAGAAGATCCGTACGAATTTGATTTTTAATCAATTATAATATCCTCCAGAAAATAAATGCTTTTTTGTTGAAATTTGAACACTGAGTTTTGTGTTTGGGTATAAGTCTAGAGCCGTTAACTTTTATGTCCCTCAAAGATATTTAAGTCATTTTACTGAATTAAAAAGATATTTTTGTTTCAGGGTATCTATTATTGTGTAGAGTATACTGTAAAACTGGGTATAAATAAATTAAAACTATAGTTATAGTAATAATATACTTATATAATACTATAGTTATAGCTTGTCCAGATCCATATTTTGTTATGCTTGTTCTGCTTAAATACTATGGCGATATCAGACACGTTTTAAAACAAAATGCATTTCAAGTTAGGCTTCAAAATTATGTCCCTCGATTTTGACATTGCGGCCATTATGGTTATAATTACATAGTTTATCCGATGGAGCGAGCCCGCGCACGTTAAAGCACTAATTAAAGTTGAAATTTAAGTTATAATAAAGGGGATAAACCAACCTGAATTCGACGCATCCATTCCATACCGCTCCTCGTCGCGTTTGGTCCCTGTATAAATTCAAGTCCTATGCTTATACATAGGACCGAAAGTTATACAGTGACCAAACGCGAAGTGGAGAAGTATGGAATGCAGACTTCGAATCATTGTGCGCATTTGTTTCTCAAAGGAATCCTATTTTGGAAAAATGAATCGTCTGCGTGGAAAATTTAAAAACGACACTTATAATTATGATGTTCCTTGAAATATAATTTAAGTTGTTTGAAAAGGTCATAAATGCCTGCTCGTGGTTCTCAATTACCCTTCTGTGACTATGCATACCGAAAAAACACGTATTTACTAATTTGTAGCGAATATATTTTTTTCATAACGATTGAGCGTTATGAAAATTTAAAAAAATCTTAATTTATTCGACGAGAAATTGCTAATTCACGAATTTTAAATGACTTTAAAGAAAAAAATGGTCATATTCTTGGTTAATAATTCAAACAGTTATCATAATTAGAATAGAGGTTAGCTTTTTTAAACGACTCATTGTACAAATAAATTGAACTTGCTGAGGACAAAGCAAAGAGAACATAAAAACCAAAAATGACTGCTAAGGATAAAGATTGATTAGCACAAAATTTCTCGTAATTAATTACCCAATACTTCATTTCCTTTTAGAATTTTATTTTCATTTTGAAATTTTCGTCCACCAACAGACAAATGTTTTTCAATAAAAACGAGTTCCGATAAATTGTTTTCTTTAAAAAAATTAAATATATTTTAATCATTAATATCGATTTGAAGACAGTTTTCGTCTGTCCAATTACAGAATATCATTAATATGTACCTTCAGCTAATATAGTAAAATGTCGAATAAAAACATTTTATCATTTATTTTTGTTTTGAAAAGTGAACGTTTCCAGACATATGCCCATTTGAGAACGCTGTATTGGGTTTTAAACTTTACAGAGGTCGCAGAAGGCCCAACTATATTGTATAAAACTATACCAGGATTGTCACCTTTCAGTTTATTAACTTCCGCCTTTTCTTCCGCTCTCGCCCCCACCATCACGGGTTTTTACCCCTTCTCCTCTATTTCAAAATAAAAACTCCAACAGGACTGATCGAATTCACGATGATCCATTATGATAAAAGGAGGTGTTTCGGGTTTTAATCGTGTGCAAAACAACGAATCTTGCCGACGTTTCGTGAACATTGCAGTTCACTCATTCAGGGCCCTGAAGAAGTGAACTGCAATGTCCACGAAACGTCGGCAAGATTCGTAGTTTTATACACGATTGAAACCCGAAACACCTCCTTTTATCATGAGAAACATTTCCTCAAAGTTAAACTTTAATGATGAATAAATTTAAAGTTAATTACAAAATATGTAGTTAGCATATAACTATTATAAAATATATATAAGAAAAATAAGTACTTTTCCCATTCTTGTCTATGTAAATTAATTCCTTTCATCATCGTATATAATTTCTGTAGTATTACTAATATTAGAAATCAAATGTGGCTTTCGTAGTGAATACCAATTAATTATTGGACAATAAAAAACTTAAGATTGAATATCGAAAAAATAATGGAAAAATTGGACGCGTAAATAGGTGACCCTGAAAATGTATACATATAGTTTTATTTCACGCAGTTGCTCTCCGTTGCAGAAAAGAATATATCCACGTTCGACATTGTTTTTTGACAGTTTACATAACGCATGTCGAATCATCTAGTTATATTGGGTTAGTGCTTCAATTAATTGAAATTAGTTGTCAAAAGAGAAACAATATTTGAAGTCAGATTACTATAAACTGTAATGTCACCTATCGTCCAATACTCCTATCGTTTTGTTCCACTGAAATTCCTACGGCACTTCGGAAATGTAAAAAACACATTTCCCTCCGTATATAATAGACGTAATTCAGCGACGATTGCGCGAATGGCCATTACATACTTATATTTAGATAAACTTACGTAGTGGGGCAGGACAAAAATTGCTAGACATAAACCGCGAGCTGCTTGACAGATATTTTGGAAACCTTGTACATAAATACTTTCGTTTGTCACTTACCTGTTCGATTTAGTGACTTCATTGTCTGCCATGAGATATTTAAAATGCCGTACTATGCTTTGTGAACTTTCAATGTATATAGTTGATTTTCTACGATGTCGAAAAATATTATGACAATATACACACGTCTACTTCGAGTATAAACGCACGTCGAATGATTTCGCGGTTCGCATGCAACCTGACGCCTCAAGCTATCGAGATGACTGAGAGTCTGAGACTGACAACGATGATTTAAAACTTAAATTGATGATGACTACATCAAAAGTATCCAGAACCACATGATTCAAAGAACAACATTCAGATTTTTGTCTGTTGTCACGGCTGCCAGATTCGCAGGGATGGGATATTACATATTCTTCCTCTTTGTAGAGGTATATGTATACGTACATTATATGTATGTATATCTATTCTTTGAGTAGTAATATATACCTGCTCAATAAAAACTTGTATATTCGGCCATAACCAAGTTGAGTGGCACTGAACTCCTCTGAATCCAGGGATGGGTACGTACAATTCATCACGTACCACGTATATTACATGGTTTTCGATATGTATATTACTACGTATATTACGTCCTTAGTTTTCTACGAATGTATTTTACATTTGCTCACGTGACTATATGGGCGGGATTTTTGAATTCGTTATTCTAAAAATACCCAATTGACTTACAGAAACAACTAATATTGAGCAATTAATTAATTATTCGTAATTATTCATCACTTTCCTGAACAAATTAGTTCAAAAAAATAATATACATATTTATTATACATGTTTATCGTACTTTATCATCCGAAACGTTTTCGCGCATGTCGAACACAAGCATAAGTACGAAAACATGGTATCCTAACCTATAAGTAATCGTTCGCGCGCTTGTCAACTACTGTTTTCTCATTATAAGGAAAAAAATGAAACGAGGCGGTAGGCTAAAACATAATTCGTGGGCTGATTTGTCATTTCTTACGAAAAAAGAAGACTCTTTATAAGATGTTATGTCAATTATTCAAATCTGTCAAATGCAGTCCCGCCCGCGTAAATTACGTCCGACATTTTTGATATGTATTATACATAGTTTTCTACAATTTTCTACGTATATTACGTCGTTTATGTATGATACATAGAAAACCTCGAGTGACATGTCACAACCCATCTCTGTCCTAATCTGAAGCAAACAGTGTCTGTGGATTACTAGGAGAATATCATTGGCAGAAATGTCTAGTGATTTGACGATTTGCGTTTTGCGTCAAGATTAACGCTGCCATGCAGAGATGGGTAAGTAAAATACTCTTGGTAATTTACTTGGTTTTCTACGGTAATTTACCTGGTATTTTACGTCATCAGTGTTCTACATGATGTAAATTACATCTTGTTCTATGTATGAGGGCGCCACCTCTGTGGCGGGAAGTTGAAAATTAGAATTAAATGGCCAATCGGAGGTTTTCTACACGTATTTTACATACTCGAGGTATTTTACGTGAAATACCTCCTTTAGGTATTATACATAATAAATTTCCAGTTATGCATAACTGCAGATCCCTGCTGCCATGGGACGTCACCCTCAATTTTGGCGCAAAACGTCAAATCACTAGATATTTCAACCAATGATATTCTCCTAAAATCCAAAGGAACACAGTCATTGGCTGTAGCGTCTGGTGCTTTACGGTTTTGCGCCAAGATTGACGCAAAACGTCATATCACTAGATGATTCAGCCACTGATATTCTCCTAGTAATCCACGGAAACTGTCATTGGCTGCAATGTCTGGTGATTTGCGGTTTTGCGTTTTGCGCCAAGTTTGACGCTCTGCCATGGGAGGCCACCCTTAGGGTGGCGTACATGTGTGACCAGGGATGTGCAGTTACGCGTAACTGGAGGGTTTTGAAGTAAAATACCTAAGTGAAGTATTTTACGTAGAAAACAGGTAAAATACCTAGTAAATTACGTGCCAACATGGCGGACCTATAGAACTGTACATAACCTCACTTTTTTGAATTTCTGGTATCGGCATTCGTAAGGGCGTAAGAGTTTTTCTTTCAATGCCTATATTGTTAATTGAAAAATGATAATGTCAAACAGGGATGTGCAGTTACGCGTAACTGGAAGTTTTTCATGTATAATACCTAAAGGAGGTATTTGATGTAAAATAACTCGAGTATGTAAAGTACATGTAGAAAACCTCTGATTGTCTGTCTGATTCGAGGTTTCAATTTCTCGCCTCAGAGGTGGCGCCCTCATATATAGAACAAGACCAGTGATGAGGTGATCATGGGTGGGAGTAGAGTTTTCAAATTCCCAGAAATTTAAAATCGGGTAATATTACCGGTAACATACCGGTATGTTACGGACGCTTCGAGAATTTATCGAGAATTTATGAGAATATTCAATTAGAATGCTTTTTTGTTATTTTTAAAAGTAAATAGATAATTTTCACGATGTTATAGTTAATTTTAGATCATTTGATATATTTTTTAAATATTTGTTAATCCAAAAAATATACCCAATGTTCGAAAATTAACTATAACATGTTGAATATTCATTCACAGTGGTCGACAACCTTTAACATCTAAAAAATTCAGTAATTAGATTTTGGCACTTATAGAATAAATTATAAACAGCGCCCATTTAGATACATTTAAAATATGGAAAATTTTGTGAGCATTAAAAGAATAAATGTAGAAAATTTTCAGGATTACGAACGTTCAATAGGCTGAGTTTTTGGGGTTTGCTTTTCCGAAAACTTATTCTTTACTGTTGTAGGCGACATTGTGCATATACGCAGGTGCTTTTCCTGCCAGGTCGCATTTTTTATGTAAAACATGTTGCAGTAATTGCACTTAAAACCATCCTTTCAAACCTTGACTTGCAGCCACAACAAATTTCCAGACATCACCTTTTTGTTTAGACATTTTTCACATTTTCACTACAATGATTCACATGGATTCACAATCGGAAATGATTGGGAAAGCAAATTGATGATGAACGCTAAGTTGTCGACTTGTCGTTGCCAGAAATGCGCTTCACGGAAGTTTGGAAGGAGAAAAAAATAAATTCTCATAAATTCTCATAAATTCTTGCCGAGAACGAACGTCGGGTAATTACCCGGTAACTTACCAATATTACCGTACGTTACCAGGGTAAATAACCCGACTCAAAACTCTAGGTGGGAGATTGCTGATCCCATACATTCAGTGATGGGTAAGTAAAATACTCGTGGTAATTTACTTGGTTTTCTACGGTAATTTACCTGGTATTTTACGTCATCAGTTTTCTACATGATGTAAATTACGTCTCGTTCTATATATGAGGGCGCCACCTCCGAGGCGGGAAATTGAAACCTCGAATCAGACAGCCAATCAGAGGTTTTCTACATGTATTTTACATATTCCAGGTATTTCACGGAAAATACCTCCTTTAGGTATTATATGTAAAAAAACTTCCAGTTTCGCGTAACTGCACATTCCTGCATACATTCAATTTCGAGTGATTTTCCGCAGCGCCCTCAATGCGAGTAACCAGCTTACGAACTAAAATGCAGCGCCCTCAATGCGAGTAGCCAGTTTACGAACTAAAATAGACTATAGTTTGATAATGTCGGTAGAGAAGATCAGAGTGGGTAATTTTAGTTTGTAAACTGGTTACTCGCATTGAGGGCGCTGCGGAAAATCACTCGAAATTCAATTTCCCACCTCATCTGAAAATTGTCATAAAAGAATCTGGAAGTTTTTAAGGCAATTTTTATTATTTCGCACAATTAAAAAAAAAAAATCGGGAAAAATTCAAATTAATTTAAAACATCTAACTATTCTATTTGTTTTTGTATTGGTTTTAAATTAATTTTCTTACAAGGGGAGTGCGCGTGAGACGACTTAATTCGCTGAAACCGTTTGTTTACTTAGATAGAAAACGGTTTATGAGAAGAAAGGTTAGAAGAAACTCGTGCACAATCACCATCGGTTTGAATTGTAGTAAAATCGAACAAGCTGCGATGGGGCAATGGTCTAGGTTCCAGACTAGAGAGTCTTTCGTCGTGGGTTCACTTCCTCGTACATGTGAACAATTTTTTTGTTTCTATTTCTTTTTTTTCAATAGTTTAACCCTGAATATGCATGAATATTATAAAAACAATTATTTTTGACACCAACATATTTTTATCAATCAGTTCATGTTTGCAGCATAATTTTTCATTTGAAAAAATCAATTTCAGTCGAATATTCAAAAAAATTTCAAAAACTGTAATAAAATTGATCAAAAAAGATTCTGGAAGATTTCAAGGCAGTTTTTATAATTTTGCACAATTAAAAAAAAAATGAAGAAAAGTTCCAATTCATTTAAATTGAATTTTTTTTTTTGAAAAATTCTTGAAACTTGAAAAGATTTTTCTGAAAAATTAATTTTTGAAAACAAAAATTCGATATTTTGTTTCAATTTTTCAAAAATCTTTTGTAGTCATACATTATTTTTTAATCTGATTAATACTTTTAAATATCCTTCCTTGACAATATTAGAAGCCAAAGTGTGGTTTTGTTTTAAATTCGCACGATATAGCGAAATGACATTGGTAGGGCGGAGGGGAATCTTTAATTCTTATCACCTCTATACGCCTCTACTTCCGACTTCGTAGAACCGGCGCAGAGTTTCCGAGAAATATACTCCCCCAAACAAATGAAATAAAAATAGAAGAGCAGCTCTTTAAAACTGCTTTCTTGAACACTTATTATATTATCTAATTAAATGGTCTTTAAATAAACTTAAATTAAGTCAATAAATTGATTAAAATTAAAATTAAATTAACTAATTTAAAAAGTGTCTAATTTTCTTTTAACTATTAATACTTCTCACATTTCCTTATTTTTTTATACCAATAACTAAGTTACTAGCCAATTAGAATAATTTTTAATACAAAATAAAAATTTAAAATAACTGTTAATTTGCTAAACGTTTTTGCACACTTAAATTGGAGATAAAACCACATTCCGAGATTTTATAACAAGGAACCACGCATTATCAGTTCGTTTTTAAAGTTATATAAATACATTTTCGTAAGATTTCGGATAATATTAAAAAAGATTTTTGAAGGTCTCTAATATGGGGCATTATTTCTCAACTGCCCCAACTTTAAAAGTCATGTTCTTTGATTTTCTTTAAATTCGGGGCATATGTTCACCTACCCAATAGTACTTAATCGACAAATTTATAGACCACAAAAACCACCCCTCTCCAAGTGATGGGGGTGACATTTTCAACCCCAACGCCTGCACGGGTATTTTCAAAAGCTTGTAACTTCCTTTCTATTTTAGCGATTTAAAATTTTTATGAGGGTTTTCGGAAGGATATTTCTTACTCTTTTCTTCTATTTTATTAACGAAAAAAACTAAACAAAATTTAAGCATTTTTTATACAATTCAATTGTTTATTTAACTTTTTTAGCAATTTGGGGTTATTTTATTTTTCTTTAGATAGTCTTAAAAGGAAGCTTGACCTTTTGGCTTCAAAAAAGGTCCTAAGCAAAAAAATGGTCCAGTGAATAGTTTCCGAGATATAGTCCCCGATGTGAAGGCAGTCCAAATGCTCGTGCTCAGAAGCAATCCTTTAGTAGTCCACATACTAGTTTTCAAGTCTAACATTCTTTCAACGCATTCATGTTCATTCAGAATGACATTAAATCAGCTAATAAACATTTTAGAATGTTTGTCGGCGGTTCAGAGTAAGTTTATATTATTTATTATTTGGTATAAACAAATAAAAAATGCAAACTACTCTTTTCAGAAGTAATGTTGATTTTTGTCAGTATGAATGATTCCTTACTATTACAGTCCGTCAGTTCACGATATTAATTAATTTTTTATACACAGTCGTCCAAAAATTTCATTTTATGAACGAATTTTTTTCTGGATATGTGCCTAGAAACTCTTATATGCGTAGACTCGGCCTTGATTTTGTAAATTTAAGTGAATTTCGATTAATAACTTGTTTTCCAATTTTTTAACTTATTCTGAAGCCAAAACTCTGGAGAAAGAATTTTTATTCTTTTTTCGTTGCTCTGGCTACTAGTTATTGCTGATTTACATCAAGTTGAAAATTCCACAATGGCTTAATGATCTATTTTTCATGAATCTGGTACCATAGCTAAACGTTAAGATATTGAGCGGTTGGATGTAATGACAGCCTACTTCTATTTTCAGAAGTCACTTGTTTTTCATTTGTTCTTCATGAAGTTATGTACAAAAAACAAGTGAAAAACAAGTGACTTCAAAAAATACAAGTAGGCTGTTATTGCGCGCAATCGCTCAATTATGTTTCGACTTCACTCAGAGAAAAAGTTGTCAAGAAAGAAAAGTATCGTCCTCTTGCCTGTATTGTTTTGAACCAACTGAACATCTCCTTTATACAAACAGACTTATTTGGCTGCAAGATTAGGTGAAGTTTGTCGCAAATTGATAGTGTTTGCTGCAAAAAGATTCTTTCTGAGACAAATGAAAATCTTCTCAACCTTCAATTATATGAGAGGAAAA
>CAKNXH010056275.1:0-16767 GCA_932178445.1 Andricus quercusramuli
TTTTTTTCAGAAACTTCGATAACGATCAACTGTTTTTATTGTTATCTATAATTTTATACAAACAATTTTTTCCTCATACATTTTTAAACACAAATGCTAATTTCACAACCAAAGTCGGCACACATTTGTTTTGAATTTCCGCTTTCATGTTAAAATTTTTCTTTGTGAAATAAATGAATATCGGTAGCACATGACACTAACTTCACACCGTTCATTCTCGCGTTCACATGTATGGGAGGACAAAGATTTGTGTATAAAATAATTAATAACAATGAAAACAGTTGATCGTTATTGAAGTTTCTGAAAAAAATGTTTAAATTACTCATTTAAAATTGGTCACGTTGAAAGAACCAAGTTTTTACCTTCAGAAATAGCCGAAAAATGAATTTGTTTATAAAGTTTGTTTAAACAATTATCAATTATTTTTGACCAATGACCAAAGAGCCATTAATGAATAACAGGCTGCTAATACCTTCAAACGCATTTTTTTTTGGTTGCAAAATGCCTAGTATGAAAAAAATTTGTTTAAACAATTGTTATTAACAATAGAAATTGTTGAATGTCATGTAAGCTACAAGAATATCTAGAACCTAGCTATTTACACTTTAATACGAAGAAAAAACCAAGTCTTTACCTATAAAAATAGCCTAACAGTGCATTTGTTAATTAACTTTGTTTAAACAATCATCAATTGCTATTGGATGACTAAATATGATCAGTAAGTGAAATTTTTGTATAATTTTTGGCAGATTTAGGAGAAAAAATTTGATTTATTTCATCATAAATACCTGCTGTGGATAATTGTTTATAAAATTTGTTTATAAAATGAAAAATTATTTATTATTTTTAATAAAATTAATTAAAAAACGGTTTATTTCTCGAAATTGTTCAAAAATAGTGCGAATCAATTGACGAATCGCTGCCAATCCCCATGAATCCATTTTCACCCACCTATTTGTTTATAACAAATTCAATAAATTTTTTAACAATTGCTAAGTTATCAGACAACTTTTATAGATAGTTGCTTTATTGATTCTAGGTATTTCGAATTGAATCCAAGTATTTCTCGAAAACCGATACTTTTTTGAAAATTTTTTTTTGTTTTTTTTCCATTTTTGTTATAAAATAAAAAAATAAAAAAAACTGTTTCCAAAATTTGCCATGACAGATTTATGCAAAATTTTATTAGCTCTAATTTGAAAAAAAGAACGTTTAAATCGGTTAAAAAGTGGCTTCTGAATATCAATTTGTCCACACAAACTTTTTTTGCCCCACTGTGGGGCGTTGCGAAAAATAGCGTGTGATACACGTGCGCATAAGTGATTGATAACTCGTATGATTGCATTATTCGCCTGTGGTTCGAAGCACTCGTCTACGTTTTCGCACTCGCTTCGCTCGTGCGCTAACCACCGGCTCATGCTTCGAGCCTCCGGCTTATGCTGCAAAATTCACATTCGCACACAATCATCTTTTTTACGCACTTGTATCACAAATAACTATTTCAAAATTTTCCTATCGAAATGTTTACAATAACAAATTTCGTTGTTTTTAATGAAGCCTATAACGTTGCGGGAAAAAAAATTTTCTCGAAAATTCGTTTTTTCCCCAGAGCGTTAAAGGCTACAATAAAAAAGAAACTAAATTTGTTATTGTAAAAATTTTGAAACCAAATTTTTCGGTAAAATTTGTTTCCCTCACGCACTGTTTCAATAAAAACAACTAAATTTGTTATAAGGAAAATTTCGATAGCAAAAAAAAAAAAAGGGAATGTTGAGAAAATCCCCCCCCCCCCCCACACACACAGCGTTATAGGCATCAATAAAACCAACTAAATTTGTTATTGTGAACATTTTGTAAAAAAAAATTTCCAAATTTGTTTTCCCCACCACGGTACAGGCTCAATAAAAACAACTACTAAACTCAAAATACTAAAAAACAATAAACTGAAAATTTGTTTCAAATTTTTTTTCAAAATTTTGCTATAGAAATTTGTACAATAACCAAATGAAACCACGACTAGAAAGCGTAACGCAGGCCTCTGACACACTCGCTGTATCTCATGCCACAGAACGGAGGTTTGCACCTCTCTCTCTTTCTCTCTCTCTCTCTCTCTCTCAAACGAATAATAATTGTTTAAACAATTGTAAATTATTTACAAACTGGAGGAAAATATGCTGTGTCTAATTTGAAAAAAAGAAACAATTTTCAATATTTTTCTTATAAGTTTTGAGTACTTAGACGTGTAATAATAATGATAAGTGTCATAATAATGAATTTTCCATAGTGAAATTTCAATTTTGGATATTCTTCTTCATGAAGTATAATTAGCTTAATTCTAAATGTAGATGCGTAACATAAGTGCGACACTTCAGAGAACTGACATCGGTCCGCATCGGAATTTTATAAACAAAGTTTGACTAAGCAGGCAAAGGAGATAATGCGTTTTGGAAATAAAATAGTTTGAAGAATGAATCAATAAATTTTTTAAATGTTCAAAATGATATCATTTTTGAACAATTTTAGGTTGAAATAGTAGAATTAAAGGATTTTACATTGTTATTGAAACATTCACATTCAAAAATGTCACTTATAAATTACAAATTAAAAAAAATGAAACAATGCAAATTTTTGAGTTTGCAATCAGCACTCTGAAATTTTCATGATTCGAGGCTTATTTTATTTTAAATAATTCAATTCCAACCTCAAAGCGTGTCCAGAGTTCTTTCAGAGAAATTTGTAAGTGTTCAAAATGATATCATTTTCAAACTATTTCAAATTAAAAGCCGTAAAGCGTAGTTATTATAAGTTGTTTCTTGGAAAATCTAAATTAAAAAATGTCATTCACAAATTAAAAATTTAAAAAAATGAAATAATGCAAATTTTAAAGTTTACTTTCAGCACCCTGAAATTCGAACGATTCGAGGTTTATTTTATTTTAAATAATTGAATTTTATTTAGTTTATTATTCAATGTTTGATTATAATTTCTCATTTTAAATAAACAGTCAAATATTGTTAAATATTGGAACAAACATTTTTTAATTAAAAATTTTCAAACTGAATGCTTGAAAAATGAAGTATTTTAGAATGCAAAAATATTTGAATATGATTTGAAATTGAAAGAAAGCATTTAATTATGAAAATATTAATCAAAATGTTTTTGAAGATTGAAAAAAGATGTTGAAGTTGCAATCGGATGCAAACATTTCATTAATTACTGAGGCTTTCGAATTAAAATAGTTCAATTTTCAACGTAAAAATCTATGAACAGATTCATAATCGTCTTATAAAATCAATCTTATTATTCTGTGGTTAAGAGTCGAACTATAATTCATTTTTGAAAATAAATACTAATTTTTTATTTACAGTTTATCAACTCAACATTTTTCTTGTTTTCTTTTTTGTCAAAGTTAACCCGTGCCCCCGAGCCTTCAAAATGAAAATGTGGTTTTAAATGGGAAAAGCTTTATTTTCAAAAAAATGGAAAAAAGAGCTACTTGTTACAAACTTTTGTGAATTAAAGGATTAAAACCTCTTAACGCATTTTCAAAGAATAATTTCCACCCAGTAACTTTTAATTTTGACTTCCCACCCTCCTTGCAAGCCATTGTTATTGTGTTTGGAAAGTGACCCAAAAACTGCAAAATAGCAGTTTTCTATTAAATTCGTACTAAAAACTGTATTCTTTGGATTTTTGTAACAAGTATTATTTTTAATTGTTAAGGGACGAGTTTCCGAATATTTTGTAAATAATTTTCAATTATTCAAACAATTATTATTTGTTTAAGAATTATATTTTTCTTAAAATCGTGGCAAATTATTTTTTTCTGGATACAAGTGATAGATTTTAATTTTACAGAAATAGAATATACCTACATTGCATAGTTTATAAGAGAATGTAATACACTACTGTGCAAAAGTTTCTAGACTTATCTTTTTCAATACTTTATAAAAGCACTCTAGTTGTAAAAATATTCAACTCTAAATTTACTTCTAATAATTACTACACGAAACCTGATAAAATTATATGTACGCCTAATGTCCATAAATTGAAAGCGATATATTAATTTGATTAGAAGTTATTAAAAAAATTACAAATTTTAATGTTTTTGAAGAATGTTAATAAATCAAAAAGCAATTAATATTTTTTAATCTCTTTGCACTAGTTTTAAAGATAATTTTCTTAATTATTTTAATGACTTGATAAGATATTTCTAGAATTTTTCCTTTGATGCAATCAAAACCTAAGCTTAATTTAAAGACTTTATCAATATTGATATAAAGTCAGGTTTTCATAGCTGAATTAAAACAAATTAATAGAACAGTATTCTAACAGACTTGCAGAAAATAAGTACAATAAAAGATTGGTTATTTCCGAATTTATTGATATTTTCCGGAAACATTAACATTTGACGTTTTTTCAAACAACTTCTAATAAAATTAACACGTATTGGCTTTTATTTATGCCCATAAAATGGGTACTTTTATCACCTTTTATGGAATAATTCAGAGAAAATCTACAGTTCATTATTATTAAAACAAGGGTGCTTGTTCAACCTATTGGAAAATAGATGTCCAGAAACTTTTGCACGACATTACATATAAGAGAAAACAAATTTTTATATTCCTACATGCGCGTGAGTTATTATTTGCTTTGTGTAAGATTTCAATTTCAGTTAACGTTTACCGAAGATCTTTACACATAAATCTGTCTTGAGTCGTAGTTTAGGACGCACGTGATGTTTTTTTCAACATTTTTCTATAGAAATTCTTACAATAACAAAATTAGTTGTTTTTATTGAAGCCTACAACGTTGCGGAGGGGAACAATTCCCTAAAAATTTCTTTTTTTTTTTAATTTTGCTATTGAAATTTTTTATTATTATAGATTAGCAGTTCGAACTCGAAAGTTCATTGCCTCACTAACCCGAGACCGCCACACATCTCTATCCTGTGCATCCTCCATCCAGTTTAAGTAATCATGTCCTAGTTTTTTTAAATCTTCCCTTACATTTTTCTCCCATCTGTTTCTCGGTCTGCCTAAGGGTCTCTTACCAATCGGCCTCCCTCTTAAAACTTGCGCCACTGTTCTTTCATTTCCCATTCTTGCTACATGCCCCGCCCATCTTAGTTTACGCGCTTTCATTACTCTATTAATATTTGCTGACCCGTAGAGAGCATGCAGCTCATCATTATGCAGTTTTCTCCATTCGCCGGTCTCTTCGTCCCTTTTTGGACCATAGATTTTTCTAAGTACTTTATTCTCAAAAACTCTAAACCTATTCTCCTCTCCTTTCGTCAGCGCCCACGTTTCGCACCCGTACATGACGACCGGCATTATTATTGTTTTGTAGATTCTTACTTTGATGTTTTGAGATAGCAATCGCGATTTTAATAGTGTGTTTACTGCATAATAGCACCCATTGCCAGCATGCAGCCGTGCGTTGATTTCCGTTTTAATCTTATTTTCGCTAGTTATAATGGACCCGAGGTATTTAAACTCGCTAACCCTTTCGAATTTCATATTTCCGGCCATAAGTTCCCCGTCTTGATTACTTTGTTCGGATCTGGCGACGGTCATATATTTTGTCTTCGATTCGCTAACTTCCAAACCAATATCTTTGGCTTTTGTGATCAAGATTTCTGCATTTTTTGCTACCGTTTCTTTATCATCTCCTAGTAAGTCGAGATCATCCGCATATCCAAGAATTTGTATTATCCCAATGAGGGTAGCACCGGTCGGATTCGACTGTACTTGCCTAACCACGTATTCTAAAACTAAGTTAAAAAGGACGCACGAAAGTGCATCGCCCTGTTTCAGGCCATCACGGATCGAAAACTCTTCAGATAAACTACCGTTTACGCGTATTCTACCCCTACTGCCGCTTAAGCAAATTTCGATAAGTCTAACCAATTTTCTTGGTACACCCAAGAACTCTAGGATCCAGTACATTCGTGCGCGTATAATAGAGTCGTAGGCTTTTTTGAAATCGATAAATAGCTGATGCACTACTTCTTTAAATTCCCATTTTTTTCTAGCAGTTGTCTAATTGTAAACATTTGATCGCTTGTAGATCGGTTTCGGCGGAATCCACACTGGTAATCCCCAATGATTTCCTCGGCAAAAGGAGTCAGTCTACTTAGGATTACATTAGACAGGACCTTGTAGCACGAAGGTACAAGGGAAATTCCCCGATAATTGTTACAGTCAGTTTTATCGCCTTTTTTGAAGATGGGAATAACGATAGAGGTATTCCATTCTTCCGGCATGCGTTCTGTTTTCCAAACTGCGCGTATTAATTTAATAATTTGTCTTGTGAGGCAAGGGCCTCCATTTTTTATCAGTTCTGACGGTAGGTCGTCGATGCCCGCGGCTTTGTTATTTTTCAACTTCTTTATAGCCATTTTTATTTCTATATCAGCAGGATCATCAATTAATAGATCAGCAGTGTGGATTTCGCCGAGATTACCTTCAACGGGGGCTTCGCGTACATTTAATAGTTTATCGAAATAGTCTTTCCATAAATTCAGTCTCTCTGTCGCATCGGCTACTAGATTGCCATTTTCGTCCCTCATTACTTCCGTTCTACTTTGAAAGCCTTTCCTTATAAAATTGATTCCCCTGTACATCTCGCGTGGGTTATTCTGTTTATTATGCGTTTCTATTGCTAGTATTTTATTCTTTTCCCACTCCCTGTTTTTGTATCTATATAGCCTATTTGTACTTTTACTAATCTTGAGATACTTCTTATGTGTTTGATCGCACTAATTTTGTAAACTAAGTAGTCTGGCCTTCCGACGTTTTTCAAACCAGAGTGTGCACTCTTCGTCAAACCATGGTTTGCTTTTTGTTACTTTCTTTAAACCTATCGTAAGTTTCGCGGCTGTCTTTACCGCCTTTTTTATATTGCTCCACAGGGTTTCCGGATCCTCCTCGCAATTATTGTTATCGTCTCTCTGTTCTTGGAGAGCGTCAAAGCTATTAGAAATCTCAACTTGATAATTTAATGTTTCTGTTGCTGTTTTGAACATATCTATATTGAAACGAACTGTTGGCTCTGTGCGGCTTGTTTTCTTAGTTATCGCTAGCCTAGATCTTAGTTTTACTATCACGAGAAAATGGTCTGAATTTAAATCCGCTCCCCTATACGATCTTATATCGAGAACGTTTGTATGACGTCTTTTGTCAATTAGAACGTGATCAATCTGATTGTGAGTGTTACCATCTGGTGATCTCCAGGTGGCCTTATGTATATTTTTATGCTTGAAATATGTGCTTTTGACAACGAGGTTCTTTGAAGCTGCAAAGTTTATTACTCTAGTTCCATTGTCGTTACTGACGTCATGCAAACTTTCTGATCCTATTGTAGGCCTATACATCGGTTCTTTTCCAATTTTCGCGTTGAAATCTCCCAATACTATTTTTGCGTCAAAAGCTGAGAACTTGTCAAAAACCTGCTCGATTGTTTCGTAAAACAGATCTTTAGTGTCTTCGTCTTTGTCCTCGGTGGGGCAGTGCACATTGATTAATAACTGTTTGCTGAAAATACCCTTCAGTACAATGTATGATAACCGATCGTTAATGAATTGCATGTCGATAACCGCTTGCGAGATTCGTTTATTAATAAGAAAACCGGTCCCCAGTCTCCATCCCTTAGCTCCCCCATAGTGAAAAGTATAGTTATCCTTAGAAATTGACGCGAAATCGCCCGGCCAGCATGTTTCTTGGAGTGCTATTAAGTCAGTATTGCAATCATTTGCTATCTTAATGAGTTCGCTAAATCCGCCAGTACTTAGGCTACGCGCGTTTAGAGTTCCCACCCTTAGATCTTTAACTGTAGTTTTTTGTTTTTGCAAGTTAACCATGGTAGTTTCAAGATAATCCGCACGTTAGGATCCGATTCCGATCGTAGGTGAGTCCACTGTCCCAGGAGTGATAACCCCCATACCTCCCTAGGTCTAAGTATGGGAGCTTTCCGACTCTGACAAGGACTATGTCAACTTGTCGTCAGACACATTACAGTTTCATCCTCGTATCCTAACGTCCCCCTGCAAGGCAGCGCGCCTACTGGCATCAATGCCCCTTTGGCCCTATACAGGCGAATCATTCCACACATCCCTTGCGGGCAGTGTCATCGTTGCGGTGTCCAATGGGCAGCAGGATTTTTCCCTTACAAGATTTTTAGTTTTGGTTCGGGTAGTGTTTCTAGGTGGATACACGCTGCACCCCGACCTGCCAGGACCCACCCATTGCGTATGAACGCAATTGGTGGGTCCCCCCAAGCCATGGTCATCGTGTTTTCTACCAGTGCTAGGCCAACATCTTAGGCTGGGCTCACCACACCCACGACTGGTTCCTATCGGCTGTCCGCGGCTGCTTATTCTTGTATTCGCAGCTAACCTGAGGGGCTGTTCAGCCTAACGGGCCGTTCCTCTATCCGCAACCCGAGGACGCGCTGCGTAGTGGTGACAGGAACCCACCGAGCAGATTGAAATTTTTACAATAACAAATGTAGTTGTTTTTATTGAAGTAGTGAGGGAAAAAAATTTCATCGAAAAATTTGTTTTCAAATATTTTACAATAACAATTTTTTTTATTGAAACCTATAACGCTCTGCGGAATAAAAAGTGGTATCGAAAAATTTGTTTTCAAAATTTTCCTATCGAAATTTTTACAATAACAAATTTAGTTATTTTTAATGTTGCTTTTAACGCTTCAATAAAAAAAATGAATTTGTTATTGTAAAAATTTCAATAGCAAATAAAATAAAATTGATTAGCATTTCGAACTCGGAACTTCATTGCCTCACTACCCGATTCGGGTAGTGTTTCTAGGTGGATAAATACTACCAGTGTGGGTCCACCACACCCACGACGGGCCAACACCACACAGTATTCCCCGAACGGTCACCCATCCAAGTACTAACCGCGCCCAACGCTGCTTAACTTCATTGATCTTACGGGAACTGGTGTTTTCAGCGTGGTATTGCCGTTGGCAATAGCCAATAGCAAAATAGAAAAAAAAGTAATGTTGCGAAAATTTTTCCCCTCACAGCGTTATAGGCATCAATAAAACAACAAAATTTGTTATTGTAAACATTTTAATGGTAAAATTAAAAAAAAAAAAGACATTTTGAGAAAATTTTTCCGCCTGCAGCGTTGTAGGCTTCAATAAAAACAACTAATTTTGTTATTGTAAAAATTCCGATAGGAAAATTTAAAAAAAAAATCCCTCCACGTTGCAGGCTTCAAGGAAATTTTTTATTTCCACACAGCGTTGTAGGATTCAATAAAAATAACTAAATTTGTTATTGTACAAATTTACGTAGCGGAATTTTGAGTAAAAAAAATGTTCGAAACAAATTTTCAGTTTATTATTTTTTAGTTTTTTTAGATAAGTAGTTGTTTTTATTGAAGCCTGTAACGTGGTGGGGAAAAAAATTGAAAAAACTTTTTTTTTAATTTTGCTATTGACATTTTGACAATAAAAAATGTAGTTTCTTTTTAATTTTTTCATTCTGTTGTTTTTTATTGAAGAATTCCACTTCTAATTTGCGAATTGTTCATTTCAAAAAATTCTAAGTATTCATTTTTCAATGTTTCATTGTTTCTACCTTAAAATTTGTTAAAATAATATACTTTCGAAAATGTTAAAGTGCATTGATTGATTCTTTAATTTTGAACATTAAAAATTACACCGTGGATTTATAATTTTGAAATTTAATCTGAATTTTCGAACTCCATAATTTATAAAAGTTAGAAATTCTAAATTTTGCATTTTATCTGCATTTCATTTAAAATTGTGTGATTGAAGTGTTAGAACCTTCTATTTTATACGTGTAAATTATTGATAATTTGAATACAAAAATTTTGAAATCAAAAACTTGAACTTCAATTAGAAAGTTCAAAATTCAAGAGTTCCACTTTGAGTGCTTTAATTTGTAGTTTCTTTTTATTGCTTCAAATGGAAAAATGTTCAGCTTCAGAGTTCAAATTTTTCAATTTTATTGACCGTAAAAAATGTTTGCAAACCGAGAAAACCCGGGAAATGACCGCAAATTTTTTTCTTCCATTAAAATGGCCACCCTGTTATATGTACGTACATACTCATAACAAGGTACTTTGATGAAGTTTGATTTTTCAGCACAAACTTTTCCACTTTCATTAAGATATTATAAAACCAAAATGGCGAAAATACAAAGAAAATATTTTTTGGGACAAAACTTTGACAAGAATGGTTCATATCATACAGTCCTGATTGTTTACGGTTTCGAGAGTCCCGATTCACCCTAGAGGCCACTGAGGGTACCCCCGACACGGATGGTAAAGCGGGACTGCAGTGTAGTTTTACTTTCTTGTACTTCTAATTTTTTTTGTACTTCAATGTGCTGTTTGATGAATTTCTTGTGATTTAATGTATTTTCTGTGTCTTCTCTGCTGGGAGAAACCAATTGGATTCAAAATTGGACGGTTCAATTGGAAATCTGAGTGGAAAAATGGTAAGGAAAGCCAATTGGACATGCCAGTTGACAGCGTACATTTTTTAATAAAAGTTTCTGCTTAAATGACTTTTTTTTCAGGGTACAACTTCGTATAGTATCGTACAATTTTGGAATCTCTTGAATATTTATTTTATGAATATTTATATTTTATTTATTTTTTTTTTATTTCATTTATTTATTTAAATTTATATTTATTAAAGCGTCGTAGACGTTTTCCTAAATTAAAAAAAATCGTGTGAAGTTTCTGAAATTCTGTCACTTATAAACAATTCAAAAGCAAGTTTAGAGAAACATTTTTGCATTAATTGAAACATGAGCTTATCAAACCGATCCATAAACTTGCTTCAGCTCATCGATTCTGTACAGGTATTTAAACACTCTCTAAATATTCTGTGAAAGCTGAAGAACTGAATGACAACCCTTTGCGAATAGATGGAAATCGAAATAGTTGGAGGAAGAAAAAGACAAGTTTTGCTTCGCGGCAGAGACGAACACCATAAAGTCCGAGGAAAAGAGCGACTCCGTTGTCGCTCTTTTCCTCCAACTTCACTCTGTTCGTCTTTACAGGTGAACGAAACTTGTCTTTTTCTTGCTCCAACTGTTTTTTGATCGCACTTTTCCTGGACATTGATAATTTTCCGATTCTTGCTCTAGGTGCCTCATATGTTTCTTTAATCCAGGTAACATGAACTTCCTTTTTATAAAAAATTGTTGAGTTATCCATATTCTTTCTCGTTATATTAGATTTTAAACAAGAAAAATGCAATTTGACCTATAGTGCACCTTCTTTCAGAAAAACTTGCGCGTCCAAATTCGTTCTCTCGGGGAACAGAGTATAGCATTATTATGAGGGAAAATATTTATAAGCAGTCACGGTGTGCCTCGACTGACTTCAACCCAAAAGGGCTTGCATATGCTGGTTTTTTCTGAATATACTTCTGGGATGCCCCACGATCATTTTGAGCCCAAAAAGAAAAAAATTGCTTGAGCCCTTTTTGAGAAAACTATTTTTTTTTTTGTTTGAAGAGGTTAATTAACATATTTTAATGAAAATAAGTTAAACGTGGAATTACATTGGCTCAAACCATTCAGTTTGGCATCCAAAAAAGGGCTACAGGTGCTGAACATCTTACAAGAACTGAAACCCTTCAATATTTTTGAAAAATGGTGAAAAAAGTGGAAAAAAATTAGTTTTTATGACACATTCATGATTTCAGCCCTTTTCGACGCCTATGAAGCGGGGCTAAAGCTCTACTTTTTACTTCCTAGGGACTGAAAAGTGACGTCAGACATGCATAATGAAGATTATGCATCTATGAGCTTGCATTTTATGATTATCCGCCAACTTACGGAAAAAACTGAGAGGAAATTTTGTTTGCACTTAATAGAATTTTGCGGTTATTCATGGAAAGTTACCATATATACCTGTAAAATTACCATAAATTACCGAAAGTTTCCATAAATTTCCGGAAATTTATGGAAAATTGTAAAAATGAATTTTGCGTATTCCATGGTAAGTTACCATATTTATCTGTAAAATTACCATAAATTACCGGCATTTTTCATACATTTCCGGAAATTTATGGAAATTTTTGAAAATGAATTTTGGGTAAGTTACCATATATCCCTGCAAAATTACCATAAATGACCAAAATTTTTCATAAATTTCCGGAAATTTATGGAATTTTAAAAATGAATTTTGGGTATTCCATGGTAAGTTTCCATATTTACCTGTAAAATTACCATAAATTACCAAAATGTTTCATAAATTTCGGGAAATTTATGGAAATTTTTCAAAATGAATTTTGGGTAAGTTACCATATTCACCTGTAAAATTACCATAAATGACCGACTTTTTTCATAAATTTCCGGAAATTTATGGAAATTTAAACAAATGAATTTTGGGTGTTCCATGGTAAGTTGCCATATTTACCTGTAAAATTACGATAATTTACCAAAAATTTTCATAAATTTCCGGAAGTTTATGGACATTTTTCATAAATTTCCGGAAATTTATGAAAATGTTCGAAAATGAATTTTGGGTAAGTTACCATATTCACCTGTAAAATTACCATAAATTACTATCTATAATAAGTTACCGTAAATCACCTCTACAATTACTATAGATTAGATTAACATTAATTTCATGCTTTATTACACAAAATCTAATATGGACTGAAATCATGACTGTATTTCGAGAAATTCCTGAAATCATCCATTTGTTATAAAAAATATCGTATGCGCCAAGGGGGAGAGGCACTTTTTCGACTCGTGTATGTTTTTAGTACTCGTCTCCGGCTCGCGCTACGCGCTCGCCTACGACTTGTACTGAAAAAATACACTTGTCCAAAAAGCACCTCTTCTCCCCCTAGGTGCATAATATACTATTTTTGACAATTGCCTTATTCCAGTTCATCCTATGTCCCAAATACCTTAACAAGAATGAAAGTGCATTAAATTTTCTGCAAAATAAAAAAAAAACAAATGTTCTATCTCTAAAAGTTTGGGAGTTATGGTCTTAAGAAGTCGATTTTGAGCGAATAATTTAAATGAAAAAAAATATGTATATAGTTTTCGGGAAATAACTTATTCCTTATGCATACCTGGTAAAAATGAACGGATCGTTAAGGGCATGCTCTCCGGTGATCACGTGACCAAAACAGTCCTTTTGGTTATGAAACTTTTTTTGGTGTTCACCATGTCCAAACGCAATGATGTATTGCTCTCAAAATTTGGAATAAAGATAATGAGTCAATAAATTGCGTTTGTATATTTAGTTTCAGTAATAATTTTGAAAAAAATTTTCCATGTAAAAAATAAATGTGGAAAATTTGATAACCGAGCTTGGTTATGTGATCTCTACTTTACCGACGTTGAAATGTTCCAAAAATAATGACAGGTTACGTGTGTGCAGATACTTATTTTTTTATTTGCAATGAATGTGCAAGTGTTATTGTTTATATTATTTTTTTGAATGTCCAGACGACTTAATCCAAAATTTGTGTCAGTTATCAACATACGTGAATCAGAAAATCTGAAATGCATCAAACCAAAAATTACCTGCACGTGCTGCAACTCGAATGGTATTCTATCAATTTATAAATGAAATTTCCTTGAAATTATAAACATATTGATGTGTACAAACGTTCTCTAGTGCTTTTTATTCAATCTTTCAAATTCTAAGCACGATATCTCAATCCGTGTGGACGTAGTGAGCACCAAAAAAAATGAAAATATTTTTACACATTTATTTTTTACATGGAATTTTTTTTCAAAATTATTACCATTCACATTCGTTGCACATTCTTTGCAACGTTATCGTGCACATTCGTTGCAAATCATAAAATATGTATCTGCACACACCTAACCTGTCATTATTGTTGGAGCATTTCAACGTCGGTAAAGTAGAGATCACATAACCAAACTCGGTTATGAAATTTTCCACATTTATTTTTTACATGGAAAGTTTTTTTCAAAATTATTACTGAAACTAAATATACAAACGCAATTTATTGTCTCATTTTCTATATTGCAAATTTTGAGAGCAATACATCATTGCGTTTGGACATGGTGAACACCAAAAAAAGTTTCATAACCAAGGACTGTTTTGGTCACGTGATCACCGGAGAGCATGCCCTTAATTGAAGAAGACTTAATTTTGAGTAGATCTGAAAAAAAAACATTGATCTAGCTCTAATGGAACCAAAATTAGGGCCTCTTTAATATGACCCTTTTTATGAAATTTTGTTTAACATCAATTTTATAAATAAAATATCTCGTTTTTCAAAAGATCTCATTTCCTCAGCGTTTTAGGTGAAAGTTTCCCGTAAGTTATTAAAAAAATACTTAATTTTGAGTAGATCTAAAAAGAAAATAATGCTCTAGCTCTAATCGAATCGAAATTATGGCCTTCTGAATATGATCTTTTTGTAATGAAATTATGTTAATTATCATTTTTTTTTAAGAAATCAAATCCGAAATCAAAATCTCATCAATTTTTAAAATAAAATATCTCGTTTTTAAAAAGAAATAAGTTCCTGAGCATTGGACATGATGGAGTCTGTCCGTTCATTTTATGCTCACAATCATGTTTTCAGAATATCGTTAATGAAAGTTTTCATTTCATAATTAAATTAATTAAGTCTTCATTTAATTCAAGCAGAAGATACACAATATGATAAAAACATTTTTCCATGTCTCATCCTCCAGAAACGAAAAATTAAAAAAAAATTCAACAATATTCCATGAAAAGCGTTATTTTTAGGAGGCCATAATTTCGATGCGATTATAGCTGGAGCATTTTTTTTTTAGATTTGCAAAATATCAGGTCCTCCTTAACCAATTTGGTGGCAAATTTCTCCTTTCTCCTGAGATGCTTGGGAAATGAGTTCTTTTAAAAAACCATAAATTTTATTTAAAAAATTGATATTGAACAAAATTTCATAAAAAAGTGCCATATTCAGAAGGCCATAATTTTGGTTCTATTACAGCCAGAGCATTGTTTTCTTTTTAGATCTACTTTGAAAATTATACTTCACTTGAATTTTCATCTAATCGAAACATTTCATTGGGATAGTTTCGAGATATACATGACATCCAGTGAAAATTTGAAATTAAATTTTGCATTGTACTAGAAAAAAAGCGTTTTGTATCGAAATCTTACTTTTTACTTGGAAAATAATAGTTAGATACTAGAAATTAGTCTTCAAAATTCAAAAATTTGTCAAATTTTAATAAATGTTGATGACATTAAAAATAGGCTTGGTCAAACTTACCCTACTTTTGAAGACCGATTTCTCGGTTCGTAACTGTTATTTTACATTTAAAAATTAAGATTTCAATACAAAACACTTTCTTTCTAGTATTATGCAAAATTTAATTCCGATTAATTCCAAATTTTCACTGGATATCAAGTATATTTTGAAACTATCCCAATGAAATGTTTCGATTAGACAAATATTTAAGTGGAGTATAATTTTCAAACTTTTAAACTTTATTTCGACTTCTTGCGGCTTTATAATATGTATAACCATTGTTAACAACTATAGCGTAAGTGGTATGCCTTGTTTCGTAAATAAATGAGTTAGAAGTACAATTTGTCAAATTTGAATAAATATTGATGATATTACAAATATGCTTGATTAAAGTTGACCTTTTAAAGATAACTTTTTCGACTTGCAAATGATTCTTTCTCAAATGAAAAAAAGATCCCGATAATACAAACCATTTTTGTGATAGATTAAGAAATTTCAATCGAAATTTTTGCTATTGACATTCGAGTGCCAAAACAGGACACTTTGGTTATTTTCATTTTTCGATTATTATGTTCAATTTTCATGATAAAAGTGGCTCCTAAAAGTATATATCATTCGAATCAGAATTTCAAGAAACATACAATTTCGTTGAACGTCAGAGAAGTATTTTTGGCACATTTTTTTGGGAACTTTAACATTCCGTACGTTTCTTTGGTGGCTAAAGAGAAAATTCAGTAATTAATCTGAGAAGGTTTTCTTGAGAGTGGTGCCAGATGTGAATTACTGTTAGCGTAGGGCCGTAGGCCCTAGAACTTGATGGGGTGAGGTAAAGGGTATGCATTGTAGTGATTTTTAAGCGTGCGATTATACAGGTTGTCCACGCCAGGGCTTACCGAAAATTATGCAACCCGTCTTACACGCCAATGCTATTCTTATGGCCGTGTACAGCGGGTTGCATACTTTTTGGTAAGCCCTGGCGTGGACACCCTGTATGTATAGAAGACCGTGGGTGAAATTGTGTTATTTAAAATATAAACTAAGTGCAGCATTAATACAAAAACCATTTTTTTGACATTCTATTGTAACACTGTTACATATGTGTTACGTCACTATTACAGACCATCATTACTTTGTAACCCTGTTCCTAAATTGTTCTAAAAATACTTTTTCACATATAACACTGTTCCAGAATTGTTACAGAAGGATTAAAGGACTGCGAATTGAAAACTTTCAATTTTGGGGGTCATCACTTTGCAAAATGTTATGTACGACCTCCATATCTTGGGCAATTTTCAAGATATGCAGAAAAATGTCATGGCGCATATGAGCGCATTTGGAACCTCATACGACAGTCCCTCCATCACTGCGGAATGAAAACTTTTTATTTTGAGGGTCATCACTTTGCAAAATGTTACGACCTCCATATATTTGGCAATTTTCAAGATTTGCAAAAAAATTTTATGGTCCATATGAGCGCATTTGAAACCTCATACGAAAGTGCCTTCATCACTGC
>CAKNXH010056276.1:0-11703 GCA_932178445.1 Andricus quercusramuli
TATGAAATCCCAAAAATCCTGACTCACGACAATAATTTTTTTCCGAAAAAGCAAAAGAAAAAAATTAAAAATGGCTCAAGTTGAACATATAAAATTGCAGTAAAATATTTTTAACTTCTAATACTTATTTAAAAATTACTATATATTTTGTAACTGTTCCAATTTTATATTAGATAATAACTTCTATTAGTTCTTAGTTTTTAACCAAAAAAAAGTTTAACTTAAATGATGAAATTTCAACAAAGTAGTTCAAAATTCGAAAAAATAGTTCAATTCTCTAGCAAACTGTCCAATTTTCGAGAGATAATTAAAATTTTCTTCAAAACCGTTGAATCTTCAATTCGAAAACACGAATTTTCAACAGGAGTTGAGTTTTCAAACGAAAAACATTTTTGGTCAATAAAATAAAAAAATTGCATTCCAAATATCGAATTTTAAAGCAGGAAAATTGATTTTCTACAAAAAAGGCCGATTTTTTAACAAATTACATAGATTTTTAAACAAATAGTTGAATTTTCAAAATAAAAAAGATCAACTTTGAACCAAAAATGGAACTGCTACATTTTCATTGCAAGAGACTAATTTTCAAATGATAAAAACCAATTTTCAACAAAATTATTGAATTTTTCAGCCAAAATATAAGCTTTCAATGCAAAAAATAATTTTCAATCAAAAATTGCAATTTTCAGTTTAAAAAAAAAGATTTGTTCACAAAGTAGTTTGACTTTTAACAAAAAAAAAACAGCTTATCAACAAAAATAAATATATTTTCGCCCAAATAGTTACATTTTTAACCAATTTTCTGCGAACAAATATAACTTTTGAACGAAATTCATGAACTTGCAACAAAATAGTTAAATTTCCGATTAAAAAAGATGAATTTTCGAACACAAATGGCCCAAAATCCTCTCAAATAGGTTTACAAAAAACTTTCTTTTTAGAAGACAGTTCAATTTTTAACAAAAAAGTTCATTTTCAAGCAAGAAAGGTGAATTTTCAACAATAAAATGCGGATTTTTCTCCCACGAAAGATGAATTTTCAATCTTAAACAGGACTCGGAACTGCTCAAGCTTAACAAAAATAGTAACCATACTTCTCTCAAAAAAGTAACCGAAAAGTAACAATAATGTAGCAGAAAAGTAACCAAAAAGAAAGATTATCTACCGAAAAAGACGAAATTTTCACAAAAATTATATAATTATATTTATATAAAACAAGTGATGAATTTTCAGCCAAGGCGATTAACTTTCTACCAAAAGACCAAATTTCAACAATATACAAGAATTTTCAACTAATTAGTTGTATTTTTTACAAAAAAAAAAAAAGAAACTTCTATCGATTTAGATGAATTTTCAAACCGAAAATACGAATTTCTGACCCTAAAATATGAATTTTCAACGAAAAAGTTAATTTTCAACCAAACAGTTGAATTTCATATATAAAAAAAGACGAAATTTCAGCAAAGACGATTAACTGTCTACCAAAAAAGACAAAATTTCAGCAATATACAAGAATTTTCAACTAAATAATTGTATTTTTTACACAAAAAAAAGAAGAAATGTCCATCGATTTGGATGCATTTTTAAACGAAAAAGACGAATTTTCTACAAAACAATCAAGCTTTCAACCGAAAAGTTGGATTTTTAACCAAAACGGATTAATTTTCTACCAAAATAGTTGAATTTTCAACCCAAAAAAAGACGAATTTTCAACAAAATACTTGAATCCTTAATCAAAACAAATTAATTTTCTACCAAAAAGACCAGTTTTCAATCAAATACCCTAATTTAAACCAAATAGTTGAATTTTCAAACTACGAAGATGAATTTTCAACCATAAACAGTTGCATTTTCAACTAAATACTTGAATTTTCGACCAAATAGTTGAATTCTCAACATAAAAAATCAAATTTTTAATCAAATACTTGAGTTTTCCACCAAACAAGATGAATTCTGAACCAAAAACATAATAGCAGACTATTCAATCAAAAAAGTTGGATTTTCTCATTAGATTTTCTCATTAGATTCTATTAACAATTATTATTAATTAATTAAATTAAGCGGGAAAGAGTGTGAAGTCTGTAACTGAATAATTTATGAAATTAAATATGGTAGAATAGTCACTTTTTTCGTTCGCCATCGTTTTCTATTTTTGTTGCCAATCCAAAGTCGCCGATCTTGACTTGCAGCTCGTCGTTCAGGAAAAGATTTCCAAGCTTCAAATCCCTGTGAATTATCCTGTTTTGATGCAGATATTGTACGCCTTCCAAAATCTGCTTCATGTAGAATCGTGTTTCGTATTCGGTCAAAGCTTTTCTCCTCTTGTGTAATTCCATCATCGACTGGAAAACAAAGGTTGCTTAGTTAGGAACAATTTATAGTTTATGAAGAGTTGATAAATAAAATATATAAAAATATATAAAAGAGTGGAAATAATATTTACCCTCTTTCGGCAAAGCTCAAGGATTATGTAAATATTATACGAGTCGTCGAAAAATCCATGGAAACCGACAACGTTCTTGTGGTCAAGGCTTTTATGGATATGAATTTCCTGTGTCATCTTTTCCCTTTGATTATTTTTGGTCATTATCGATTTGGGGACAATCTTCCCAGCGTAGACATAGTTGGATTGCGACTCTCGAATTTCGTAACATTTCGCAAAGCCACCCTGTAAATAAAATCATCATAATTCACATTAAAAATTTGCTTTTTAAATTAATATTTTAAAATAGTTACATAATCAATAGATTTCGGTTCAATTATTAAATAATTAAATTAAATTATTTTGGACCCTAAAGCCAAATCTACCGGAGAGACCGTACGTAATTTTTACAAATTCGCAAAAACTATCTCCCGAAAATTATTTTGTTAGTTATGAATTTTATTATTTGGTTGAAAATTGACCGATTTTCTTAAAAAGACATTATTTTTTTTCAAATTTAACTGTTTTGTTAAAAATTCGTCTTTTTGAGTTAAAAATACAACTCTTTTCGTATAATATCAATCTTTTATTCAAAAATCATATTTTGTTGCTGATAAGTCAACTGAAATCTTTTTTGGATGAAAAATATTTTTTCTGAAAATGTGTCTTTTTAATTTGAAAGTTCATATTTTTTAGTAGAAATATTGCATCTTTCTTAGACAAAAATGCAACTGTTTTGTTGAAAATTAAACTATTTGCTAGAAAATTTACTTTTTGTTTAAAATTTGTATTTTTCTTTAGAAAAGTCTATTGAAACCTTTTGGATGAAAATTCAACTCTTCTTTTGGAAATTTGGCTCTTTGATTTAAAAATTCACCGTTTTTAGTAGAATTTTAATTTTTCTTGGACAATGCAACTGTTTGATTGAAAAATTAACAATCTTCTTAAAATGTCATACTTTATGGTTGAAAATTTGACTATTTGGCAGGAAACTATTTGGTTCCAAATTCAATAATTTTTTTGAAAAGTCATACTTTTTGTTTGAAAATTCTAAATTTTTGTTGAAAATTCAACTATTTCGTAGAAAATTTACTTTCTGTTTAAAATTCTTATTTTGGTGTTAAATAATGAACTGAAAGCTTTTCTGGATAAGAGTTGCACTTTTCAACAAATTTGTCCTTTTTTATGAAAAATTTATTTGTTTTAGTACAAATTCCATCTTTCTTGGATAAAAAATTCAATTGTGTTCGTTGAAACTTATTTTTTTGTGAAAAAATTCAAATTTTAATCTTAAAAAGTCAACTGGAATGTTTTCTGGATGAAAGTTCAACTATTTTAAAAAAATTAATTTCCTCTTTAAATAAAAATTTATCTGCTTTTAAAAAATTTCATGTTTTTTGAATAAAAATTCAACTATTGGGTAGAGAATTCAACAATTTTGTTAAAAATTCATCCATTTTGGGTAAAAATTCCTTTTTTCGTAATCAAAATGCAACTTTTTGGTTACAAATTATTATTCTTTGCTTGAGTATTCAACTATTTTATTTGAAAGATTTGGCTGAATCACTTTTTTAAAAAATCATGTTTTTTTAAGAGTTATATTTTTAGTTGAAAATTCTTCTCTTTGGTCGAAAGTTTAACTATCTTGTTGAAATAATCTTTTTAAATTGAAAATTTAACTACTTGGATAAAAGTTTAACTACATTGTTAACAATTTATTTCTTTGATTGAAGGCTTATGTCTTTGGTTAAAAATTCAACTGTTTAGTGGAGAAGTATTTTTTTTTTTATTCAAAATTAATAATTTTGTTGCTGATAATTCAACTGAAATCTTTTTTGTATGAAAAATATTTTTTCTGAAAATTTGTCTTTTTAATTTGAAAGTTCATATTTTTTTAGTAGAAATATTGCATCTTTCTTATGTTAGACAAAAATGCAACTTTTTTGTTGAAAATTAAACTATTTGCTAGAAAATTTACTTTTTGTTGAAAATTTGTATTTTTCTTTAGAAAAGTCTATTGAAACCTTTTGGATGAAAATTCAACTCTTTTTTTGTTGAAAATTTGTCTTTTTGATTTAAAAATTCACCTGTTTTAGGAAATTTTCATTTTTCTTGGACAAAAATGCAACTGTCTGGTTGGAAAGTTAACAATCTTGTTAAAAAGTCGTACTTTTTGGTAAAAAATTCGACTATTTAGCAGAAAATTAACTTATAGTTTACAAATCTTATTTTGGTATTGGAAAGTGAACTGGAATCTTCATTGGATGAAATTTTTTTGTTCTATTTCATCTGTTTAAAAAAATATATTTCATCTTTTTTGAATAAAAATGCAACTGTTCGGTTGAAAATTCAACTCTTCTTTGAAAATTTGTCTTTCTGATTTCAAAATTCACCTGCTTTAGTAGAAATTACATCTTGGATAAAAATAAAACTATTTTGTTCAAAAGTCATACTTTTGGTTTAAAATTCTACGGTTTTGTTGAAAATTCAGCTATTTCGTAGGAAATATACTTTTTGTTTAAATTTTATATTTTGGTGTTAAAAAATGAACTGAAAGCTTTAGTAGATAAAAGTTCAATTTAAAAAAAAAATTGCCTTTTTTATTGAAAATTCATCTTTTTTAGTACAAATTTCATCTTTCTTGAATAAAAATGCAACTATTTGGTGGATAATTCAACTGTTTCGTTAAAAATGTATCCCTTTTTAATTGAAAAATATGTCTTTTTGGATGAAAAATTCAATTTTGTTCGTAGAAACTTATTTTTTGTTAAAAAATTCATATTCTGATCTTGGAAAGTCAACTGGAATCTTTTCTGGATAAAAATTCAACTATTTTTTAAAAACTTGTTTTCTTTTTAAATAAAAATTCATCTGTTTTAAGAGAAATTTCATCTTTTTTGGATAAAAATGCAACTATTGGGTAGAGAATCCAACAATTTTGTGCAAGAATTCGTCTTTTTGGATTGAAAATTCATTTTTTTTTTCGTAGAAACTTATCTCTTCATTGAAAATTCAAATCTTTTTGATTTTTAATTCATCGGCTTTGGTAGAAATTTCTTTTTTTTTTTAATGAAAATGCAACTTTTTGGTTAAAATTATTCTTCTTTGCTTGAGTATTCAAATATTTTATTTTAAAGATTTGGTTGAATCACTTTTTTAATAAGTCATTTTTTTTAAAGAGTTATATTTTTATTTGAAAATTCATCTCATCAGTTGAAAGTTTAACTATCTTGTTGATAGTTAAACTATCTTGTTGATTTTTCACCTAAAATGATGAATTTTCAACTAAAATGGTGATTCTTCAACTATAATAATTGAATTTTAAACCAAGAAGATGAAGTTTCAAATGAAAAGATTGATTTCAACCAAAAAAAGACGACTTTGCAACCAAGAATATTAATTACTAACAAAAAAGACGAATTGTTCAACTAATAAAGATAATTTTTCAACCAAAAATTAAATAGTTAGATTTTAATTTAAAGAAATTAATTTTCAACCGAAAAGATACATTTTTTAATAAAGTAATGGAATATTCAACGGGATTAATTAAATTACCAATTACAAAAATTAATGTTCAAACAAAAAATTGAATTTTTAACTGAAATTATAGAATATTCAATTGGAATAGTTACATTTTCAAATGCAATGTTGAATTTTCAACTAACATGGTGATTCTTTAACTATAATAATTGCATTTTCAACAAAAGAGATGAATTTTCAAATCAGGAAGATTAATTTCAACAACAAAGAAGACGAATTTGCAACCAAGAATATTAAGTTCTACCAAAAAAGACGAGTTTTCAACTGAGAGAGAACATTTTTCAACCAAAAATTGAGTAGTTAAATTTTTTGATAAAAAATTAAAGTTCAACTAGAAAATATAATTTTTCACAAAAAAAATGAATAGTTAAATTTTTAGTCAAAGGAATTAATTTTTAACGAAAGACATGAATTTTCAACTAAAGTGATGGAGTATTCAACAGGAAAAGTTACATTTTCATTTTAAACAAATTTAATTTTTAACCAAAAAAGAAAAACAAATTTTCAACAGAATAGTTCATTTTTCAACCAAAGAGATAAATTTTCAATTAAAATTGTGAATCTTCAACCGAAAAAATTATTTTTAACGACAGAGTTTAACCTTTAACCAAGTAGTTAAATTTATATTCCAAAAAAGATGAATCTTAAATGAAAAATGTAGTATTAGATATTTCAACAGAAAAAGATTTTAATTTTGTAATGAAAAACAGCTGAATTCAACGAAAAAAGACGAAATTTAAGCGTGAGTTAATTTTCAGCTAAGGAATATTTTTCAGTCAAGAGAGAGAAAATAATACAAACTAATGAATTTTCAAGCAAAAAGATTAATTTTCAACCAAGAAGATTAATTTTCTTCTTCTTAAAAAAAAAACGAATTTTCAACAAAATACATGAATTTTCAACCAGATACTATACATAGTTAAATATTCAGTTTAAAAAAATTAATTTCAGATCAAGAAAAAAAAAGAATTTTCAAAAAAAAAGTATGTACAGCAATGTGAAGCTACTTTTACAAATAAAGATTTAATTTTATACTATAATTTAAATGAAAATTAAGCACGCTCTCGAAAAAATTCCCTGACATTTTTAAATTCCCGTAAATCTTCTTCACTACAAAATTTCCTAAAATCCCTTAAAACTATATAAATTTCTTAGACATCTTTGGAATCTTGTAAAATACCCCAAACAAATTTCAAATCCGTTGAAGTCCATTAAAATTCGTTGGCACTTTTTCGTTTGAAAGTTTTGAAATCTCTTGAAATTTTAAAAGATCCGTAAATCTTGTTCACTAGAAATTCTCTAAAATTCCTACAATAAAAAAATAAAATTTATAAATAGTAGGAAAATGTTATCATCGTTAAAAAAAGTGCATCGTTAAAAAAAGCGTAATTAGTTTGAAACAAATAAATATTACAAAGATTAAAGATAAATGCATCCCAGAATTTCTTTTTGCATTTCAGTATCTAAGATTTAAAAAATACTCACAAACTTTTCTCCTTTAAAAAATATAAATTTGATAAAAATGATGAATCTTATAATATTTGAATTTTCAACAAAAAAGAAGAATTTCCAACTAAAAAAGACACATTTACAAACTAAATACTTAAATTTAGGTAAAATTAATGTGGGTGTCATATTCAATTCAATAAAACCACTTCAAATTCAAGTAAAATATTGCATTTTCAATAAGATAGATGAAATTCTTTTTTAATAATTGAATTTCCTATCAAAAGAGGATTTTTCGAAAAAATTCATTAATTTTCAACCAAACAGCTGAATTTTCAACTAAAAAATATAAATTTTCAATCAAATAGTTGAATTATGAACTAAAAAAAATCAGTTTTCAACCAAAAATGGAATAATTCAATTTTCAGTTCAAAAAATTAATTTCCCACCAACGAAATTTCAAGCCACTGATAAATTTTCAATTAAAATAATGAATATTGAACTGGAATAGATGAAATTTAAACAAAGAGGATAATTTTTTAACAAAAAAGTGCAACTTTCAAACAAGTAGTTTTATTTTCAACCAAAAAGATGAATTTTCAACTAAAAAATGATGAATTTGTAACTGAAATACTTGCATTATCAAACAAAAAGATGAATTTTCAAACAAGAAGATTGATTTTCTACAAAAAAATACAATTTTTCAACAAAATACACGAATTTTAACGAAATACTTGAATTTTTAACTAAAAAAGACCATTTTTCAACCAAATAGTTGACTCCTGAATCAAGAAGAGTAATTTCTACCAAAAAGACAATTTTTTACCAAAATATATGAATTTTAGACGAAATTTTTCTACCAAAAGGACCAATTTTCAATAAAATACATGAATTTTTAACTAAAGAAGATAAAATTTCATTGAAAAAATGAGCAGTTAATTTTTCAGTTGAAAAAAATTAATTTTCAACTAATATGATGGAATATTCAATTGGAATAGTTACATTTTCAGCTAAAAGTAAATAATTGAAGAAAAAAAATGAATCTTCAATTAGAATAATTGAATTTTCAACCAAAAATATGAATTTCCAACCAAGAAGAGGATTTTTCAACAAAATACATTACTTTTTCAACGAAATAGTTTAATTTTCAACTGAAGGACAAATTTTCAACCAAATAGTTGAATTTTGAACTAAACAAGATGAATTTTCAACTAAAATCAAAAATCCTCAACAAGAATACTTCAAATTTAAACCTGAAAGATTAATTTTCAACTAAAATTATGAATATTTAACTAGAATAATTGAAATTTCAACCAAACAGATGACTTTTTAACAAAAAATATTAATTTCTATTAAAAAAAAACGAATTAAAAAAAGCGTGAATTTTCAACTAACAAGATTACTTTCTAAAAAAATCACTTTCAGCCGAAAAAATTACATTTTTAAACAAATTAATCCTTTTGCAACTAAAATTATGAATCTTCAACTGGAATAGTTTAATTTGAAACGAGACAGATGAATTTTCAACTAAAATAATGAATTTTTGACTATAATAACTGAATTTTCAACCTGAAAGATGAATTTTCAACCAAGATTATTTTTTACTATGTATGTATGTATGTATGTATATTTAATCTCTCCCTTTTACGGGTTTGAGGGCCTCCGCTCCCTGTACATATCTTTACATTTCATCCTTAGTCTAACTTATTCGCTGCTTATATTCTAAATCTTCGCCTTACATGATAACAGTCATATTAATACTATTATTCTTAACTTTCTACAAATCTAAGTATGAGCGACCTTCCAGGGCTTCCGTTTTCTCTTACCATCAATTGCATTTTCAACGATTTAAAATTTACCATTTTTCTAGTGACTTTCCTTCACAGAGGATTACCCGTTTGGCTCTGCCCTGTTCCCTTACTTTCTCTTATTTCTTCCAGCTTTTTCATCCACATCACTCCCTGTCCATTACCATCCAAGATCCATCTCACACACTCATCCACACTCAACTGTCCATCTTCCTCTCCTGTACACCTCTCTAACACATGTGCCCATGACTCCACCTCGTATCCACATACTCTGCACAAATTATCCTCTTCATCCATCCAATATCTACAAGATCTCACTCCTTCCCCCATTCTAAACCGTACCACCCTATTCCATTTGTCTTCCTTTTTCATCTTTTGCAAATATTCTGGTTCCGTCAACCCTTTGACCATCATATACCATCTATTGTACTTCGAATCCATAATCTTTCTCCATCTCTCTTCTCCTTGTCTTACTAATAGCTCTAATTCTATGTTCTGCCAATCCAGAACCCCTTCCTGCATATCACAAACATTCCTCATTTTTGTCCTTTCTTCCTCCCATTTCGAGTTTCCCAAATTTCCTCTCGTCTCCTTGTTCCGAACTTCGTCCAAGCATACTTGTGCTATCCTGCTCCCCTCCCCCCTTTTCAGTTTCTCTTCAAACCTCCAGGCTCTCTTAATTTGTCTAGTTACCATTTTTTCCCTTCCTAGTTCTTCCCTTATCATGTATCCTGGACAACTCCAACTGACCCCCATTACCCATCTCAGAAATCTCTCATGTATGCTTTCCACTTTCCTATGTTCCTTCCATCCCCAAACCTCCACTCCATAACACAACACCGCCCAAACCAACGCATCAAACAACCAAACCCTCATTCTCCAATCGTCCTTGAACCTTCTCTTTCCTATACCCCATACTTGGCCCATTACTTTACTCGCACTTTCGATTCTTTTCCTCACCTGCAAATCGTTTCCCCCTCCTGACTCAAACCAAAAACCTAGGTAACAGAACTCCTCCACAATTTCCACTGTTTGTCCGTTCATCTTCCAAACGTAACCTATTTTGGTCTTTTTATTTCTGAAGCACATCACCTTGGTCTTCCCTACGTTCACCGTCAGTTCTTTTGTTCCCACGTATTCTTCGAAAATTCTTATCATTAGGTTCATCCCCTTCTCATCGTCTGCTATTAGAACTACGTCGTCCGCGTATGCTAGGGAGTATAGTTTGCTATTACCCAGGATCGTCCCCCCTTTCCCTTTCTCCTTTAGCTTCTCCTCTAGGTCTGCCAGCAGCAAATTAAAAAGTAGTGGACTCAACGGGCACCCTTGCCTTAGACCTCTTCCTGTCCAGAAAACCTCCCCTTTTTCCCCGCGTATCTTCACCCTAATCCTGGTTTCAGTAAAAATTTCCTTTATCCTCTCCACCAGCCCTTCTTCTATTCCCCTCTCTTTCATTGCCTGCCATAGCACTTTTCTATTCACTGAGTCAAAAGCTGCTTTGAAATCTACAAACAAAGCGACTAATTTCCCTCTTTTTCTCCCTAAGTTTCTGTTAACCAAGTAGTTGAGTACGTAAATGTTGTCTATTGTCCCCATCCCTTTTCTAAATCCCGTCTGGTTGTGTGGGATACTTTGCTTCTCTTCTATCTGATTCTCTAACCTTTTTCTTAGAATTTCTGTGTATATTTTATAGCCCCCTTGCATGAGAGTGATCCCTCTGTACTCTTCTACCTTCTTACCCTCCCCTTTCTTAACAAGCGGTACTACCAGCCCTGTCATCCACTCCTCCGGCCACCCTTCTCCTTTCCAGACCTTGTTGCATATCCTCCACATCACTTCCCTAATCCCTTCTCCTCCATACTTTATCGCTTCGTTCTCCATACCATCCTCTCCTGTGGCCTTGTTTCTTTTCAGTCTATCTATCGCCTCATTTACTTCTTCTCTTGTTATTTCGTTCGCTTCCTCCGTTTCTCCCTGGACTGTCTTTCTATTTTCCCCTTTGATCTTATTTTGTTCTCCCCCTAACAGACCCTTAAAATAATCCGTCCATTCCTCCATTTCTATTTCTTCATTCACGCCCTTCCTTCCTCCTCTTTCCCTGTTTATCACATCCCAGACCCTACCTTCTTTGATTGCTTTTTCTACTTCTTCCTTGTATTTCTCCTTTCCCCTTTGCTTTTTCCCTTCCAGCATCTTCTCATGTTCTCTTTTTCTCCTGTTGTACTCCGCCTTCTCTATTTCTCCTTTCCTCCACTTTTTTACAGAATCTTTCATTCTCTCCTTACTCTCCCTGCATTCCTCGTCCCACCATCCTCTCTTTCCCTCTTCTCTTCCTTCTTTTGTACCTATCTCATTCTTCACCTTCTCAATCGACCCTTTCAACCTTTTAATTAACGAGTCTACCCCCTCCTCCTTTTCATATCTAATATTCTCCTTTTCCATCTTCTGTTCAAACACTTTTAATTTATCTACCCCCCAGACTCCCAT
>CAKNXH010056276.1:11803-22952 GCA_932178445.1 Andricus quercusramuli
CCCCCCTCTTTCCTTTCTCCCTCTGCCACGCTTATGGACGCCACCTTTCAGTGTAGCTATTACTGGGAAGTGTTCTGACCCTATCTCATTCCCTACATTCATACTGCATATCATATTACTCATTCTTTCTTCTGCCAAGATGTAGTCTATGATTGTTTCTCCCTTACCTATAAATGTAATCTCTCCTTTCTCATCTCCTTTCATGTTGCCATTACATATAAACCATCCGGTTTCTCCTATTATGTCTAGTAACTTCCTCCCCTCCCGGTCTATCTCCCTATGTTTGGAGCTCCTCATATATGCCTCCTTTTCTTCATCCCAAATCCCTCCCCCTTGCTCGCCAGTCCAGGCATTTAAGTCACCTCCTATCAAAACCAATTCTTCCTTCTTTTCCTCCATCCACCTCCTTATTACTCTCCAACCTTCCTCTTCCCCTCTTCTTCTATATACACAAACCACCGCTATTTTGACTTTCCCTATTATAATCCTTCTTACCATTGTTCCCTCCTTTTCTTCTCTGTCCTGCTCTATTTTACCTTTTACTGCCCATTCTTTTCTCACCCCTGATACCATGCCGCCCATTCCTCTACCTTTAACGTGTTCCTTCCTTGCCTCTTGCATTGTCCACACATACCCTTTAGGTAACAACCTTTTCATCCCCTTCCAATCCTTCTCATCCGCCCAGGTTTCACTCATCATAATCACGTCCCACTTTTCTAACTCCCGCCAGAAACCTTCATTCTTGTTCTTCAAGCCTGACACATTCCAGAAAGCTATTTTCACTTTTTTCTCCTCCCTTCCCTCCTCTATCCTCCTTACTTTTCTTCCGCCTTGCTTTTTGGAAACCCCCCTGTTTGCTCTCTAGCCTCTTTTGAATCTTCCTTTCTTCTATCTTTCTCAATCCTTTTTCCCTTTTCCTTATTTCTTCTACTTCCTCGTCCCAGACCCACTCCTCCCCATTTATCCATAGTCTGTCTCGCCCTATCCATACCATGCATCCCTTTTTCCTCTCTATCCATGCTCTCTGTTCTATTTGCCATCTCCTTTTCCTCTCCCTCCAAGTCAAATCCTCTTCAATTCTCTCCCTTCTTCCTTTCAATAATTTTTTGTTCTCCATAATTTTCTTTTTCTCCTCCTCACTCCCTACTTTTACTACAAACATTCCTTCTTTTCCTTCCTTCGTCATTCCTAATCTCTTAACTCCTTCTACCCTTACCCGAATTCCAATATCTCTCAGCAGATTTTTGATTTCAATTTCCCCTGTTTCACTCTCTATTTTCAATCCCTTGACTACTATGTTATTTTTTCTCTTCGCCCTTTCTTCCCCTTCCAATCTTCTTTCGATCTCACTCAGTCTCTTCTTCATTCTTTCATTGTCATTTTGCACGTTATCACTCCCTTCTACTTTTTCCGCACTTTCTGTTCCCTTCCCCATATGCTCATTCCTAACTTCTAATTTGCTTACCCGTTCTTCCAGTTGTTTTATCTCCCTATTTGTCTGTTCGTCAATCTCTCTCTGTCTATTCTCTATGGCCTCTAGTTTACCCCATACCTTGTCTTTCTCCTCTTTCCAGAGTTTATCCCACTCTTCCCACTTTTCTCTTACTTTTCTCACTTCCCCCCTAACTTCTTTCCCCTGCCTATTCATATCTTCCAGACTCTTCCTTGTTTCCTCTCTAAACCCTTTTATGAGGGCCGCTAGCTTCTCAAACATCCCCCCATCCCCCCAATCTCTGTCTGGTGTTTTTCGTTTACTTTTCATTTTCTTGTTATCCTTGTCCCTTTCCGGATCATCTTCCCCTTCCTCTCTCTTCCTTTTATCTTCCCCTTCACTGCTAGTCACGTTCCCCTTTTTGTGCCATTCATCCAGACTCCTATTCGAGCCCGCTCTACCTAGCCTGTTGAGGCGCTGTAGGTTTGATGGTCTCCCGCGTTTCTGGCTCGTGCCTGAACCCCTTCTCTCCCTGGTCGGTGTCTCGAACGTCTCGTCATCGCTACTGTCAAATTCTCCCTTCTCCCCACTAACCACGCTCAAAACCTCGTCCGCTCTTGCTTCTTCCTCTCCCTGCCCTCTGGCGCCCGTTTGCGGGCTTCTTACCGTCGGCATCCCAGTATCCAACCTTACCCACTGTTCCACGACGCTACCCTCTCTTCACCTGCCTACCTCTTGCCCCCCTACCCGACAACCACCTTCTATACCTAACCTCAAAACAAAATTTGCACGTTTCAACTTTCCTTTCTCACAACTTATTTCCACCCTTTGCACACTTGCCTTCACTCACCCTTCTTCCTTTACCCCTGCTCTCCGCACTCACTGCCCTTTCTGCACCCACACACGCTGATTCCCTTCACCAAAGCCAAAAAACGCAACACTTGACACAAAAGAGTTCTCTCACGATCGGTACCGAAAACGGAAGCCGATTATTTTTTACTAAAAAAAATGTGTATTTTCAGCTAAAAAAAAGATTTCAACTAAAAATTAAATAGTTCAATTTTCAGTTAAAAGAATTAATGTTCAACTAAAGAGATGAATTTTTAATTGAAATAGTGGAATATTCATCTAGAAAAGTTCAATTTAAAGGGAAAAAAATTAATTTTAAGCCAAAGAAAACACGAACTTTCAACAAAATAGCTCATTCTTCAACCAGAGATGAATTTTCAAAAAAAAAAAAAATTTATTAAAAAAAAAAATTTTCAACCAAAAAAATTAAATTTATGAAAATTACATTTTTAAACAAATTGATCAATTTTCAACAACAAAAATAAATTTTTGACTATGATAACTGAATTTTCAACCAAGAAGATTGGTTTCTGTGAAAAAGACGAATTTTCAATCAGGAAAGATATTTTTCAACCAAAAATTAAATAGTTAAATTTTAAGTTAATAAAACTTAATGATCAAACAAAGATATGAATTCTTAACAAAAATGATGGAACATTCAACTGAAATAGTTGAATTTTCAAGGAAAAATATGAATTTTTAACAAAAATGTTGAATTTTTTTACTAGAAAAGAGACAATTTTTCAAACAAAAATTGAATAATTCAATTTTTAGTTAATAAAAGTAATGTTCAATCAAAGAGATGAATTTTTAATTAAAATAATGGAATATTCAACTGGAATAGTTAAATTTAAAGTAAAAAAATTAATTTTCAGCCAATGGTAACATTAATTTTCAACAAAATATCTTCTTCTTCAACCAGAAATTAATTTTCTACCAGAAATAACAAACTTTTAACAACATTCATGATTCTTAAATCATACACTTGAATTTTCAAATCATGAAGATTAGTTTCTAAAAAAAAAATAATTTTCAACAAAAAAAATTAAATTTATGAAAATTACATTTTTTCAATTATAAAAGATATTTTTGCAACCAAAAATAAAATAGTTTAATTTTAAGTTAAAAAAACTTAATTTTCAAACAAAGAGATGAATTCTCAACAGAATTGATGAAACATTCAACTGAAATAGTTGAAATTTCGAACAAAAATATGAATTTTCAACGCAAATGTTGAATTTTTCACTAGAATTGAATGTTCATTTCAATTAAGAAGATATTTTTTACTGAACAATGTATATCTTCAACTAAAAAAGACAATTTTTCAACAAAAAAATGAATAGTTCAACTTTTAGGTAAAAAAATTAATTTTCAACCAAGGAGATGAATTTTTAATTTAAACGGTGGAATGTTCAACTAGAAAAGTTCAATTTAAAGTAAAAAAGTAACTTTTAGCCAAAGAAAACATTAATTTTCAACCAAAAAATTCATTTTTGAACCAGAGAAAAATTTTCAATCCATGAAGATTAATTTCTAAAAAAAAAATAACTTTCAACCTAAAAAATTAAATTTAAGAAAGTTAAAATTTAAACAAATTAATCAATTTTCAACTAAAGTAATAGATTTTTTACTATAATAACTGAATTTTCAACCAAGAAGATTGGTTTCTACGAAAAAAGACAAATTTTCAATTAGAAAACATATTTTTTCAAACCAAAAATTAAATAGTTAAATTTTAAGTTAAAAAAACTTAATGTTTAAACAAAGAGATGAATTATTAACAAAAATGATGGAATATTCAACTGGGATAGTTGAATTTTTAAATAAAAAGATAAATTTTCAACGAAAATGTTGAATTTTTTACTAGAATAATCAATTTTCAACTAAGAATATTATTTTTTGCTAACAAATGCGTCTTTTCAACTGAAAAAGACCCTTTTTCAACAAAGAATTAAATAGATTAATTTTTAGTTTAAAAAATTAATCTTGAACCAAGGAGATGAATTTTTGATTGAAACGGTGGAATATTCAACTAGAAAAGTTCAATTTAAAGTAAAAAAATTAATTTTCAGCCAAAGGAAACATTAATTTTCAACAAAAAAGTTCATTTTTCATCCAGAGAAAAATTTTCAATCCATGATGATTATTTCTAAAAAAAAATAATTTTCAACAAAAAAAATTAAATTTATGAAAATTACATTTTTTCAATTATAAAAGATATTTTTGCAACCAAAAATAAAATAGTTTAATTTTAAGTTAAAAAAACTTAATGTTCATACAAAGAGATGAATTCTTAACAAAAGTGATGGAATATCCAACTGAAATAGTTGAATTTTCAAACAAAAAGATTAATTTTCAACGAAAATGTTGAATTTTTTACTAGAATAATTGAATTTCCAACTAAGAAAATTATTTTGTACTAAAAACTATATATTCAACTAAAAAAAGACAATTTTTCAAACAAAAATTGAATAGTTCAATTTCTAGTTAAAAAATTAATCTTCAACCAAGGAGATGAATTTTTTATTGAAACGGTGGCATGTTCAACTATAAAAGTTCAATTTAAAGTAAAAAAAAAAAATTTCAGCCAAAGAAAACATTAATTTTCAACTAAAAAGGACAATTTTTCAACCAGAGAAAAATTTTCAAACCATGAAGATTAATTTCTAAAAAAAAAAATAACTTTCAATCAAAAAAAAAATAAATTTAAGAAAGTTACATTTTTAAACAAATTAATCAATTTTTAACTAAAATAATAGATTCTTTACTATAATAACTGAATTTTCAACCAAAAAGATTGGTTTCTACGAAAAAGGACAACTTTTCAATTATAAAAGATATTTTTTTAACCAAAAATTAAATAGTAAAATTTTAAGTTAAAATAACGTAATGTTTAAACAAAGAGATGAATTCTCAACAAAAATGATGGAACATTCAACTGAAATAGTTGAATTTTCAAGCAAAAATATGAATTTTTAACGAAAATGTTGAATTTTTTTACTAGAAAATACGTATTATCAACTGAAAGAGACAATTTTTCAAATGAAAATTGAATAGTTAAATTTTTAGTTAATAAAAGTAATTGGCAATTGAAGAGATGGATTTTTAATTAAAATAATGGAATATTCAACTGGAATAGTTGAATTGAAAGAAAAAAAATTAATTTTCAGCAAAAGATAACAATAATTTTCAACAAAATGTCTCATTCTTTAACCAGAGATGAATTTTCAACGAAAAAGATTAATTTTCTATCAGAAATAACGAACTTTTAATAAAATACATGAATTTTAAACCAGATACTTGAATTTTCAAATCATGAAGATTAAATTCTAGAAAAAAAATTCAACTAAAATAATAAATTTTCGACTGTAATAACTGAATTTTCAACCAATAAGATTGGTTTCTATTTACTAGAAAATGTATATTTTCAACTAAAAAAGACAATTTTTCAACCAAAAATTGAATAGTTCAATTTTTAGTTTAAAAAAGTAATCTTCAACCAAGGAGATGAATTTTTTATTGAAACGGTGGAATCTTTAACTAGAAAAGTTCCATTTAAAGTAAAAAAAAAAATAATTCACAGCCAAAGATAACATTAATTTTCAACAAAATATCTCATTCTTCAACCAGAGATGAATTTTCAACGAAAAAGATTAATTTTCTACCAGAAATAACGAACTTTTAACAAAATACATTAATCTTGAAACAAAAAGGTGAATTTTCAACTAAAAATAAAAAAGGTAATTTTTCACTTAAACAAATTAATTTGAAACAAAAAAAAAAACTAAATTAAAAAAAATAGTTAAATACAGTGTGATTTATTTGAAAATAGTAGCAATATCGTGACATTGCTGAAAAAAAGTGTCAAACTGTCGTAAGTGCGAGCCCCCAGAATAGTATTCTCGTACATTTTTTCTTTAAAAATGACAAATTTAGGTCAGTCGTAGGCATCCCAGATTTTAAATTAATCAAGTATATAAAAATAAACTAAAAAATAAAGAAATAAAAATGGTAGAAAAACAGATGTTCAGGATCATCGACATAACCACATATTTTTTCCCTCCAAAGGGCGTAACCTAGCTTCACCCATTTTTTAAAGGCCATCAGCTGCATAACGTATCTTCACACACGCATCGAGCATCATATCCAAAAAATCGATTTCCCCAAACCTCGAAAAATCAACTCCAAATTCATCAACAAAAACACCCACACTTATTTCCCAAAATTACCAAATCTAGAAGCACATTTTCCTTGAAATACTATCCGAAAAATATAACAACAAAACTAAATTTCCCAAACGTCAAAAAATTTTCCATAAAAATAACAACAATGACAGAGGTTGTGTCCAAATTAACATTTTCACCACGGATTTTCACGGAAGGTCATTCAAAATGCACGCAGGGACTTACCGGAGGATAAATAGGAAGCTAAAAAACGAGGGAACGTCTGGGAAAAATTCTGGAGGGACCGCGTCATTCCTGGCGGTTTGAGATAATTTTCCCTGGCAGAAAATCTGTCAAGAATCTGCCAGAATTAATTTCCAGGTCTTTTTGAGTGAGACGGGGACTTGGGTGAAAATTTGGGTTGGTAAACAAGAGGACCGGAAAATCAGCGAAATGGAGCATGGAGTCAGTTGGGAGTACCTTTCCGAAAAACCGGCCTTTGATGTAGTTTCTTCCGGAATTCTTGTCGTGTATAACGTCGGGGATGATCGACTCCTTCTCGTCTTTTGACATCGTGGATTCTTGGCGTCCTCGGGAACACTACGAACGATTCTGAACTCCACGACCCCGCGCAAAAAACACAACTTTTCAGTCCTTCAGTTACGCTCAAACGCCAAAAGAGCAGCCCTTGCAGGTAACTATTTGAAAGCACTGTTTTTTAGCCATGACCCATGCTAGCTAGCAACGGACTTCGCTGTTCAAATTTAAATACACCCTCCAATCACGCTCCGCTGTTCGGGCCACGTGACCAATCTTAGTTCCGGCTCTGCCACGAGAAGGCGCTCACTACTCGCGTCCGCAAATTTTCTGAGGCGCGGATATTTGAATCGAGAGAGAGTAATTGTCGATTAATAATTATTATATAGTTAATTTTTGAGTTTAGGATTATTTTACACTCTGAAAAAGAAGTTTCCATCGATGTGTTTAATTTTTTTAGTAGTCGGAACTTTTCTTGTTTCAGGATTTAACGATTTTCGAGGATGGTGAAAGAGTGAGGTTAGGTTTTGATTATTGCGGTTAATGATCGAATTTGTGGAATATTTGTATATATATGATTCTTTCGAACTTTTTAATACCCGTGGGAATAAGATTGGATGATTTGGAATGATAGGTTGACTCAAAATATAGAGAAATATCCATTTTTTGTCGGGAACACCAAGTTTTCAGCGCCACTGGCGGAAGAATCGTGAAAAAGAGTCAAATGATTCTTGATTGGTTCTTTCTCGCGTGAACTTCTCGCTTGAAGAGAGTTTACCAGCTGTTAGGTGGCGCTAGTTGTTTTAGTCAAAGTACCGCGAAAATTTAAATTTGATAAATGAAAATATTATTTTTTTATACAAATTAACAATAGAAGTTTACAGTTTATTCATCAAACAGAGTCAAAGTGTGAGTTTTTCTTGCGTCGTTATGAATTTTATAACTTTTTATGTTACACCGCATAGCTGAATTTCCGGCTAATAAAGATAAATTTTGAACCAAAAATGAAATAGTTTAATTTTCAATCGAAAAGATGAATTTTCAACTGAAAAAGATACATTTTCAGCTGAATAATTAATTTTCAACTGAAGCAATACATTTACAAACAAAAATAATAATATTCTACGGAAAAAATAATTTTTAACCAAAAATTGAATAGTTGAATTTTCATTAAAATAATAATTTTTAACCAGAAGGATGAATTTTTAAACAAATAATTTTCTACCAAATATACGAATGTTCAACTAAGAGAAAAATAATTTTCAACAAAAAAATCGAGTTTTAAACAAAATAGTTAAATTCTTCACCAGAAATGGTATAATTACATTTTCAGTCGAAAAAACATAATTTTCAATCTAAAACAACATTTATTAAACATGATAGTTCCATTTTCAAGGAAGGAAATTAATTTTCATCCAAAAAAGATCAATTCAAAAAATTGGAATAGTTTAATATTCATTCCAAAAATTAGTTCAAAAAAAAATTCAAACAAAAAGAATAATATTATACAAAAAAGATAAATTTTTAATGAAAAATTGAATAGTTAAATTTTCATTAAAATAATAATTTTCAACCAAAAAGATGGATTTTCAACCAAATAATTTTCTACAAAAAATACGAATTTTAAACCCAAAAAATTCATTTTCAACCAAAAAAATCGAGTTTTAAACAAAATAGTTAAATTCTTCACAAAAAGTGGTATAGTTACATTTTCAGTTGAAAAATATCATTTTCAATACAAAAAACATTTATTAAACAATAGTTCAATTTTGAACGAAAGAATTTAATTTTCATCTAAAAAATATAAATTTAAGAAGAAAATGGAATAGTACAATATTCAGTTTAAAATTTTATTTTTAACAAAAAAATAATAATTTTCAAACAAAAAGAATAATATTGCATTTTTAACCACATAATAAAATTTTTAACTAGGAAAAGATAAATTTTTAACAAAAAAAAAACACAATAGTCCATTTTTCAATTCATCTTTTGATGAAAGAAAAATTAATTTTTAACTTAACAAGATACATTTTTTTACCGAAACTAGAATAGTTAAATTTTGAGTAAAAAAAAAATTAACCAAGGAAGAAAATGAAGTTTGAACAAAATACTAAAATTTACGACAGAAATTATTAATTTTCAACCACACAATTATATTTTAAACTAGAAAAAAGATAAATTTCTAAAAAAAAAAGAATAGTTAAATTTTCAATGAAAAAAAAAATTCTCCACAAAAAACCGAATTTTAACCAAACATTTAAATTTTCCACCCAACAGACAAATTTTCAACCAAGAAGATGGATTTTCAAAGAAATAATTTTCTTCTACAAAGACGATTTTTCAACTAAAAAAAAAAATAATTTTCGGCCAAAAATGGTACATAGTAATATTTTCAGTTTAAGAAAAATGAATCTGAAACTAAAAAAGATAAATTTAAAAGAAAATGGAATAGTTAAATATTCATTTGAAAAAATTAATTTTCAACCGAAAAAAAAATCTAATTTTTAAACAAGAAGATTAGTAGTTTACAAAAAAAGACGAATTTTCTACTAAAAATGATAAAGTTTTAACCAAAAATGAAACATTTAATTTTCAGTAAAAAGATTATAATTATGATTATAAATAAAAAAGAAGATTCAAAAAATAGTTGAATTTTCAAACTAGAAGAATAATTTCCCACCAAAAATTAACAATTTAGTTTAATTTTCCCAAAATTAATCTTCAACCGAAAAAAAAATATCAACAAAGTAGTTAAATTTTCAACCAAAGAGAAGAATCTCCAACCAATGAAATTAAATTTTGACAAAATATTTCAAGTTTCAACCAAGTAATTAAATTGTTGACAAAAAAAAATTTTTTAATAAAAAACCGTCGAATTCGACCAAAAGATTTTTATTTTTGCGCGATTTTTAGTAGAGTAGTTAGCGTTACCTAGCGGCACATACATTCTTCCATTCTTGAATTTCATTCGTGCTTTCCCTTATATCTCGAGCACAGGTTGATTCTAATTGGTTCTTTTTTTGCTGGAGGGGAGTTCACTAGCCGCGAAAATTCAAATTTAATTAATGAAAAAAAACGATTCTTATACAAATTAATTATAAAAACTATTTATTTTCCCATGAAAATGTAAAAATGTCTACAAAAAAGGTTTCAAAATACAAGTTTTCAAAAAATTGCTATTTTCTATAGCGAAAAATAATAAATATCATATTTTTGAGTTAAGACTCTTTGGTCTTTGTTTAAAACTTTAACTATTTTGTTAAAAAATTGTAGATTTTTTTTGGTTGAGAATACATTTTTCAACTGGAATATCATCTATTTAATTTCGAATATTTTCATAAAAAACTTTTTTTTGTAAAATTTAACTATTTCATTTTTGGTTTGAAAATTTGTCTGATTTAAAAAATCAACCATTCCGTTGCAAATTCATGTGTTTTCGTAAAAATTCGTCTCTTTTGGTTGAAAATTATTCTTGTTTGTAAAAAGCTCGTCTTTTTGTATTGAAAAATCATTCTTTGACTGAAAATTCAACTATTCCATTTTTGTTAAAAATTTATCTTTTTTAGATCAAAATTCAACTATATGGTTCAAAATTCATATATTTTGTTGAAAATTCGTCTTTTTAGTGAAAAATTGATTTTGTCACTAAATATTTCAGTATTCCATTATTTTTGAAAATTTATATATTTTTTTAGTGTTAATGAATTTTTTTCTGAAAATGTATACATATGCCGTATACATATTTTCGTCTGAAATTTTACATATTTTCTTTTAAATTTGTTTTTTTGTTAGAAATTAATTTTCATTTCATTTGAAAATTATTTTTTTTTTAGAAAAAATTCATCTTTTTATTGAAAATTCCAATATTTTGTGCAAACTTTGTTTCCTTTTTTAATTAAAAATTATTTTTTCAATGATAATTTAACTATTATAGTTTTGGTAAAAAATGTATCTTTTTTATTTGAAAATTCATTTTTTTTTCATTAAAATTTGTACTGAAAATTTAACTATTCTATTTTTTTTTGTTAGAAATTTATATTTTTCTAGTTGAATATTTAATTATGTGGTTGAAAATTCATGTATTTTTTCAAAATTTGTCTTTCTTGGTAGTTCATTATTTTTCTTGTTTATAAATTAATTGCTTTTTTGGAAATTTAACTATTTTGTT
>CAKNXH010056277.1:1599-20908 GCA_932178445.1 Andricus quercusramuli
TATAGTAAAACTTTTTTCACTAGCATAATTCAGAGTTGATGCAACAATATAAAAGATTCCTTGGTTCGAAGCGAATCGATTGGCCTATAATAATAATGCATTTTATCAAAGAGTAGGGAAGTTGTGGTAATTTATATATTTTGAAAATCGTTTTTTTATAGTGAAACTTTTTACATTAACATAATTCAAAGTTGATACAAGAACAGAAAAGATGTGTTAATTCGAGACGATTCGATTGACCTATAATATTAATACATTTTATCGAAGAGTATGGAAATTGTGAAATTGCATAATATTTGAAAACACGGTTTTTCATAGTAAAACTTTTTTCAGTAACATCATTCAAAATTGATGCGAGAACGGAAAAAATCTCTTGATTCGAGGCAAATCGATTGATCTATAATAATAATAATAATACACTTTATTAAGGATTAGGGAAGTTATGCTCATTTATAATATCTGAATCATCAGTTTCAAACAGAAAAACATCTTTCGTCGACATAATTTAAAGTTGATGCATGAATAGAAAAGACTTTTTGATCATAAATTCTCAAATAGAGTAATATTATGACAATTTATGAAAAGAAATCATAGAGTTGGGAAAGGGATAGGGTGCGACAGAACTTTTCCTTTCCCTTTTCCATCTCAAAACATTATTATTTCGAACGCAAGATTTGATTTGTCTGATTTGTCTTTGTATTTAAAACATTTTTTGTATCATTTTGTAATTTTTCATTTTTGGTAAATTTCTATTTTTAAATTGAGCAAAATGAAGACTTTGGTTCGTCTATTATTGAAAAAAATAACTAATGCTTCATCTATGAAGAAGCAAATACATTTGCTAATGGGAAGCAAAGTGCGCGTGAAATGAGCACCATATAATTATAAATACGAACAAAGTGGAAACACTCTAGATCGAATTCACAGCTAGTTTCTCATTGTATCTTGCTTTCAGTATAACTTGCAATCTCTTTTCTCTCACGGATAGCGTATCATCACAAATCATAGCCAGTAAAATCGTTTCAGGGTGTGCGCACAAACTATTTCTTTCGATGATTTCGTGTACTTCGTAGCATCCTTGAGTGATCCGGAAGGTATTTTGAACGGACGATCATTTCCGAAACGTGTTTTGCAGCAAACTGATTTGTTCGTTTACTTTTGATTAGAAAGCAGGACGGTGCGTCAACTCTAAGAATGAAAGTCACTAATAATACTATGTTTTCAATGAATTTTCTATGGAAACGTACAGTCGTAGATCACGATTACCAGTTTTTAACTAACGTGCATGATTCAGTGTACCAGGATGAAGAGCTGCGAGAACAGGTGGACAGTATCCAGAACCCATTGCATGGCACACTGAATCATGCACGTTGGTTAACAACTGCTATTCGTGATCTACGACCGTACGTTTCCACAGAAAATCCATAAGAAAACCTGGTATTTTTGGTGACTGCCATTCGTAGAGTTTACTCACCGTCCTGGTTCCTAATCAAAAGTAAACCGACAAAACAGTTTGCTACAAAACACGTTTGGGAAGTGAACGTCCGTTCAAAATACCTTCCGGATCTCTCAAGGATGCTGGCATACGAAGTCATTGAAATAAATAGTTTCTTTTCACACCCTGAAACGATTTGACTGGCTGTGATTTGTGATGATACGCTATCCGTGAAAGAAAAGAGATTGCAAATTATACCGAATGCAAGAGACGATGAGAATAAGAAACAACTCGTAATTCAAGAAGCAAACTAACAGCAGGATAAGAAAATAGTGTCTCGAAAAAGAGGAAGACTCCGAAAAGAAAAGTTCAGTCTACTTCCTTTTCGAACTATTCAAAAACCAAAATAAAAATTTAACTCAACAGAATATTATGATATGGTAAATTGGAAGAAACAAAACTTCAACACATTTACAGCTCCACCATTTCTTCCCAGTAAGAAGGCTTGCATTGATTGGGATTAAAAAATGTAATTCAATTCAATACCTGATTTTTCCGGTCGTCTCCTAAACCGTCGGGGAAATAGGTATGAGAAAAAATCAATCTCCTTCAATGCACCTTGAAAAATTTAACAAAACAGTACTGAAACGAATTTAAAAATACGGAAATCCGTAGTCAGGATCATTAAAATTGAATCCCTGCCAATGAACGTCGAAAATTGCATATAACGGTACTGAAGGGGATTGAAAAGTTCGAGTTAATTATTTATTTACTACTCAATAAAATATATACATTGAACAGGAACCATTTTTTACAATCTTTGATCAGTTAAAGATTTATGTGATTATCATTACAATTCTTAAAATTATTAATTTTAACCACCATTTTCACTTCATTTATAGCTTATACCTTCAAAAAGTATAATATATTTATTTATTTAAAGATACCAAACATCTTATTCATAAGATTAACGAAAATTGAAACATTTAAACTTATATTCCAGAAAAATGGATTTAAAATATTTTTGAACAGATATTTTCTGAAGGTATTAGTGGGAATTAAATCCATTTGAAATATATGCTACATTTTGGAATTCGAAAAAATATCATAAAGATTTATTCTGAAGGTATTAGAGGAAATTAAATAAATTAAAAATAAGTTCTACTTTGCGGAATTAGAAACAATTCAGTATAGATATTTTCTGAGAGGAATGGAAGGAATTCAATAAATTTGAAATGTATCCTACTTTACGAAATTGAAAACAATTAATTATAGATATTTTTTGAAGGTACTGTAAGGAGTTAAATAAATGTAAATTTTGTCCTGTTTCTTGAACACGAAATAATTCCGAGAGTCGTTGTTGTCGCTATGGGAACTACAGGGAATTAAATTTCTAGAAAAAGTATTACTCTCTTGCGGATTGGAGGTTGGTGGAAAAACCAGGTTTTAAATAAGATAGAAAAATGTTCATTTTATCGCTGAAATCGGAATTTCACAATTCTTTTCAATTCAAGCCTTCTTACAGGGTTGCTCATATTTCTGATGATGATCTTAGATCTTTCGTTAATCATCGAATGCATCTCGTTGTGAATGAAGCTCTCCGCTTCCCACGCCACAGTCAAAGTGTAGAACGGTGCGTCAAAGCAGTAACAGAAGCTGCTGCTTCTGTTTGTGGATGACAAAATCGAGATGGATCCATAGGGGCACGGCTGCGATCAAGACAGGAAATGCCGAAGATGAAAACGAAAGCATATTACAAATTTTCCAAAAAGAAACTGAGGTAAAGAGTAACATATAGCATTAAGCCCTGAAATGTGGGTGGTTGGGTCCTGGGATGTTCTTTATATAATTGGAACAAGCAGATAGTTGCATCTCAGCATATAAACTGACAGTAAATAAAAATTTACCTGTTTGAGGTTGCAGAATTTCCTGAAAACGACTGATCGTACGCAAAAATAAGTAGGATAAAAAAGATGTATTTCGCCGAGATCTAAAAACTTTTTCCCTAACATTTTTCAATAAAATAAATACTTTTAGAGAAAAATGGGAGAAACCAATTTACTTGTACATTTTTCGCGTCGGGCAGGCCTTAACATTATTCAATTTTAAAAAGGTTTTTTTTTTCAGGAAATTGTTACATAAAAATACACCTTTTTCCGTTGGTCCCAAATTGAAATTCGAATTTTTTGTTTTTTTGACCCACCCTAATATGCGTGCAGTGCCATCTACAAAAAATTACACCAGCTCCCAGTAGAACCGCGGTAAATCATACTTATGGCCACGTCTCACAACCGTGAGATGGGTGGGCACGATGAAATCACAACGACAGGCCGGCGAAACCCTCGTGTGTCTTGAGGACACGAAGCGACCCAAGGATGACAGCTTTCTGCATCCTTCTCGCAAGTGCCTTGGCATATTTTTGGCACGCGGGTATGGCTTTAAGGTTACGAACCAGTGTTAGTTTCGCACCTCTGAGAGCACCTATCACAAGGACAATTACTTGTACCGAATATTTTGGGCACAGTCGATAAAATCAGCCGATGTTTTTTCAATGATTTTATAAATTCTTAAGATTCTCAAATTCCAATAAAATTGGTCTATAATACTACTTGCGAAGTAAAAAGAAACGGAACAAATTAAGGAATTATACTTCGATTACAGCACTTAAACGCGGAAGAATTAGAACAAGTAAAAATATTAGTGAAGGAAAACGCGGACGTTCTACAAAACAGCATCCTGACAACCGACGACCAGTCAATATTCACGCGCCAGTATCATTAGAGAACAAAGTCATTGAACCATCCCAGCCACCTCATAACACCACTGTATGGATTGTACTCAAGAAAGCCGATTCTTTAGGTAATAAAGAATGGCGCATATGGTTCTCGATTTCCGGAAGTTGAAAGAAAAAAACGATTAGTGTCTCACTTCCTCTGCCACATGTTAATTAAATTTCAGATCGGCTGGGGAATGCACAATATTTTTCAGTTTTCGATTTAGTATCTGATTTTTATCAAATCAAGATGAGTTCGGATGATTATCATAAAACGGCATTTTCCACCCCTTATGGTCATTACGAATTTGACTGGATGCCTTTTGGACTGAAAAATGCTCTAGCTTCTTTCCAACGCCTTATGAATATTATCAGGTTTAATCTGAACTGAATTATTTGTGTACTTATATGATACATGTCAATTTTTCGGCACACAAATCTATCATTATTGTAATAAGTCAACCCTTTCTACATTCTAAAAACAGACTATTGACTGTCAAACGATTCCTTTCACTGTTAAAGGATTTGCCATTCAAAATTGGCATGAAAGGAAATCCTTTCACAGTTAAAGGATTGTCCTTTCACATGCTATCCTTTAACTGTGAAAGGATTTTCTTTGATCTTGAAGTGGAATCTATTGTCGGGAAAAAGAAAGAATAATTTGAACGTTAGAAGAAAACTTATTGCATGATATTACGTGCAAGAAATGTACAAAAGCCGAACTTTGGTGAATGTGAATATAAAGTCGATAATTATCAATTCTATAACAACAATCCGTTCTAGATTTCAGCGTTAAAAAATCTAAAGATACAACTTCGTATGCGGTACAAGTTTTTCATGTACGTGTTAAAATTGAAAGTTCCTAAAAAATAGTCTGTTCAATATAATTATAATACCTGTTACGAGCAGGTCGGGCCTACTATCATTTTCAGATTTATCCGGCAATTTGCATGGCGTGAAATAATATTTCAAATCGCATAATTTAGTATTAGAAATAATGCAGTGAGAGTATATCTCGACCAAGTTCGTAACCCAAGCCTTTACGATAAGAATGCTTGGACAGCATTATCAAACGCTGAGGTTGCTGTTTGAACGAGCTGGTACCGAAGGTGAACAAAACTATCCATCATAACTATTCCAAATAATCTAATTATTATATCATGGACGAACGATCGACTCAAATCGAAACACTATGTAATAAATATATGTAAGTTCCTATTATTAATATATTGGATAGAAAACATATCAGTAAAAGCATATTGTGAAGGTAGGGAATCCTCATAACAAAATAAGCGAGCGAGTGCATACATTCATCCGCCTTGCTTCACCTCCTTTTCTAGCTAGGGGTGAAGTCGCGCTCTCTCTTTCAACGCATGGAAAAGATATGAATGCATGGCTTGACTCGACGGCCATCGCTGTCCACTCTCCTCTCCGTCTACGTTCTAATTCCCCATACACCCTATCTCTTTCTCACCTACCAGCCTACCTCTAAAACGCACGTGCTTGTGATCATAATAAAAGCACGTGGTCATCATGACATTGACCTCAAGCTCTGTACTTTCGCATACTACTAGGTCAGGGGTAATAAATACTAGAATTAGAATCTGGTTGAAAACCCCGACCTACCCATATCATATGGGTAAATTAGAAATAAATTAAGAGGTGAAATCAATCTTCATTTTCATCATTTTATAAATTGATGACAAAAATTCCAACCTCATCAATATCAAAGTACATACGAGAAATCCTCGTATTTCTCATTTGCTGACGAACTTCCTGCCCCACGAAAAGCAAAGTGCAATTATATCGTGCGCTGAAAATTTTTGCAAATAAGCAGAGTATAGAGGTCGATCATGCATTCCTCCGACTTCCCATCACAATTCCTCATTCTGCAAAATTTCCCCATCACTATCGTCCTAACTTTGTGCCTTTAAGTCAAGCCATTCAAGAACAAAATTCGCATTAACCTGAGCAATCTACTACCGGCCGGACTGTCTCTCTTTGTTCCCGATTTCGCCAAGGATCGAGCCACGTGGTGCTGCCCGGATTCGCCTAAATCTGCTACGGCTTTGTGCCGTTTGGCAAAGGGATTGACGTCTGTCAGTGTAGACTCGCTCTCTCTGGACTTGTGAGAATGTTATTGTTTCTCCAGGCCCGTTGATGAGGGCGAAATTTCTAATCCTATGCGAAAACTATTCAAGGTAAGATTGATCGATGTTTAAATGCTGAATTCAGCAAAAGTAGAGATCAAATGTCTGACACTCTGGATAACGTGGGGACCAACAACCACCTTCAATCACGAAAGAGAAGAAAGAGGTACAGCGCGAAGCATACAAAAAGACGGCTTGCATGTATCAAAGGCCTTTTATCTTTCAGAATCTTTTTACCCCGAGATAAAAACGGTCCCAGTCGGCGCAGTACGGCCAGTAGTTCGGATTGCGAAACCAGTCCCTGAGGTCACCTCCGTTGACCCAATTGCAGCAATCGAGGTGATAGACCTAGACCAACAGGAAGCCCTCCTACAAAGGAAACGCGCCATTCTTGAAGAAAATCACCTTCGTCAACCGGCCCTCGAACCCATTATCGAGGTTCTCGACATCGACATATCCGAAGACGACACTGTCATTTTAGAACCCGACGCGTAAATACATCTCACGGAAAAACCCACCCCCTGACCAGGATAAATAAAAATTCTGGTGTGGTGATTCTTTCGAACTCACGAACTAAGAAGTAACAGCCGTTACAAAATTCTGGTGTGGTGATTCCTCACCATTAAACCTTTTTTTCATAAAAACGATTACCTCTCATCATCCAAAATGACTTTCGACAACGAAGACACCCATGAAATCTCTTCAAGTCCCCACCGACATCTTGGGAACCTGATAGGTCTACACTCCAATATCGAGCATCCAACCAGACAGTAAATGTGGATACTGCCGCGGCTATGGCTTCCGTGTTGGAATGCATGACCCTCCAACAAAGTACGTACTACATTCCACAATTCGATGAGAAAACTCCTAAATTAAAAGAGTTTCTGCAAGACATAGCAAGCGGGGCCGTATACATCACTGAAGCAAATGAACCTGGATTCATTAGGATTGTCCTAAGCAAACTAAAGGGGATCGCGAGGGACAGTGTTAGGGACAAACGGTTTAATAAGGTGAACAATTTGATCACCCACCTTAAGAAGCGGTTAGCCCTACCAAAAAGTACCAATAGTACTTCGAAAATATCGTGAATCTTCGAATGCGTCAAAATGAATCAGTCCGAGATTACTACGACCGTGTGCAAGGCCTACTGAGTGGCGCCAGACACGCGGTGGAAGAAAAATACACTAAGATCTACAACCCCGGGCACCGAGACGAAATAAAGGAAAGCTCTATTATCATGGGACCCGTGACGGATGTAGCACTTGACGCATTCGTTGAAGGATTGCCGGACGATATGTCGATATTCGTAGACACCAGGGACCCAAAGGACCTAGGAGAAGCCCTCGATCATGCCCTGCACATCGATGAACGACAGAAATAACTCGAGAGGAATAGGAATCACGCATCAGCGTACCACATTTCTAAACCGAGAGAACTTGCCTCGGCACGACAACGGTCACCAAGCCCTTACTCGAGACAAATGGACGGAAGAAGCAGGAGAGAATTACCCGAGGTTGACAAGAAAGGTCACTCGTCAAACATGGTGCAAGCCAGTTATTCTACCTTGGTTGATTACCAGCCTCGATACGCCCCGTATCCTCCTCCATACCCATATCCCTATTACCCTCCATATTCTCCTAGCCATTTACAACCATACCCTCCTATCTCATCTTTCTCCAGCGGGCACCCTCCCACTCATGATTCTGGAATGAGTCCACCCTGGCAAGGATATGAGAAATTTAAGGGAACCACGACCCCCCAAGGTCCAGTTCACCCAGACCTCCAAATAATTTAAACTCCAGGCCGTCTCTTGTTCCGGACGTGGCAAAGAGCCAACCAGATCCACAACGTCCCTCGAAGCAAGTCCAATTCAAGGACAATACAATCGGGTCCTACGAGCGGGGACCGAAATAGAAGGATCCCCTGTGATCGCTCTGACTGCACCCGAATTCAAGTTTCAGAGGTCCAGATTTTTGGTCGACCCAGGATCTGATGTCAACCTCATAAAAATCCAAAGTCTGCTCCCCGAGCTACATTATGAGCCTGACCGGGCTGTCCTGCTGACGGGGATCACTCTGGAACCAGTGAAGACAATCGGAACTGTAAAAATTACCTTATTTGACTCACCAGTGGGATTCCACTTAGTTTACAATGATATCCCCATATCCCCAGAAGGAATCATAGGGAGGCCCTACTTGAGGCAAGAACAAGCGCAATTATCATTTAGGCATAATACCTTGGTCACAATCTCCAACCCTATAGACCCAATCCCATTCATTGATAAGGAATCTCAAGAAGCCAAAACACTCCTCAAATCACAAATTAAGCCTTTTGCTCGAATCCTAACCATCAAGGCTAGGACTAGACAACCAATAGTCTTCGACATCCTTAACCGGTAAATTAAAGAGGGATACCTACCCCGCATTCAAACTATAGATGGTGTGTATGTTTATTGAAGCAGCTGTTTAGAACTCTAACGGTGTCTGCCACGTCCTGGCAATGAACACACTAGAGCAAGATGTAGAATTGGAGATACCTGCTCAGGAAATTCACCCCTACGACTTTATCGAACCCCATGATGAAGAATCAACTAACTCAGAGTCCGAGTATCTCGTGAAAGATCTACGAAGCGGATTCGGGGATTCCTATCCAAATCAAGTTGAAGTGATCAAGGACAACTTACGTATTTTGCATCTGACTACGGAAGAACGATAGACGATTACGCCGATGTGTTCCATATAAACGGAGAACGACTCTTCGCTACCCATATAGTCCAACATAGGATCCCCACTACTGGAAATGACGTCATTGCACGAAAACAATATCGTTAACCCAACGAGGATGCCGATCCGGTGGCCCTTCAGATCCAGACTCAGTATGATGGCGGCATCATAGGCGATTCAAAGTCTCCTTATGACTCGCCCCTCTGGATAGTTCCAAAAAAACTTGACTCGTCAGGGGAAAGAAAATGGAGGGTGGTGGTCGATTTCCGTGCCCTTAATGAAAAGGTCATCGGGGACGGACATCCCCTCCCAAACATCACTGACATCTTGGACCATCTAGGGGACGCGCAGTATTTCTCTGTATTGGTCTTGGCCAGTGGGTTCCACCAAATCGAAACCCACCCCGACGACAGAATTAAGACGGCGTTCTCGACCCCCAGGGGGCATTTCGAGTACCTACGGTTGCCCATGGGGATTAAGAATGCCCCTGCCACCTTCCAGAGATTAATGGACACCATCCTAAAGGGCATGCACGGCACTGAGGCATTCGTATATCTGGACGACATAGTAGTCCACTCAAGAGACCTGAAGGAACACGATATTAAGATGAGAAGGTTATTGTACCGCCTCCGGGCGGCCAACCTCAAACTGCAGCCGGATAAGTGCGAGTTTCTACAACAAGAAGTGGCCTATTTGGGTCACATCATCAGCCGCGAAGGCCTGAAACTGAATCCGGCTAAGATAAAAGCCATTCAGAATTTCCCACGCCCAAGAAACGTGAAGAATATTCGCCAATTCCTCGGACTGTCGGGCTATTACCGAAGGTTCATCCAGGATTATGCTCATATGGCTGGGCCCCTAACCGATCTTTTAAAAAAGGAAGCAAAATGGCTATGGGGAACCCCGCAAGAGGAGAGCTTCCGTAAGCTGTGCAACTCTCTATGCAATGAACCTATCCTTCTATATCCCGATTTCAGAAAAACCTTCAAACTCACCACCGATGCCTCCTTGCATGCCGTAGGGGCAATACTAACATAAGAAGAAGGAGAGCTGGATATGCCTGTTGCATATTTTTCTAAGGCAATGAATAGCTGCCAAAGGAGATACCCTAAGGAAGAACAAGAATGCCTAGCCATCGCTCTGGCCCTAGAACATTTTCGACCCTACTTGTATGGTAGGGAATTCATACTCGCCTGTGACAACGAACCAGTTCCCTGGATGAGTTACATCCTTAACCCTGGAGCGAGGCTACTCCACTGGCGGCACAAGTTTAGAAATTATCAGTATAGGTTTGAGTATCGCCAAGGTAAGCTGAACAGGGTCGTTCAGGCACTATCCGAAAACCCGGCCACTCCGGACCAACCCCCTGTGCCTGAAGAGGAAGCTAAGGGCGGAAAAAGGATGGACCAAAACTTCAAGTTGCCCGTCAATCCCGAAGACCCAGACTCACCCTCGGATCTGGTCCCGACTGAAGAGAGAGAGAACACGGCTAAAATACTAGTCCTCACTCGCTCACAAGGGAGCTCCAAGAAGGACAATCCAGTTCCATGAACCTCGAGCGAGCCTAAGGGAATCACTCAAACAAAACTAGCCACACAGAAAAAAAAGGAAGACCGGCAATACCACGAACTGTCACCTTTCAGCCCGAGAAGTCCACGTTCGTTAACCCCCAGTCTGTACCTCGTGTTTTGGACGAGAAGCTAACAAGGAAGAGAGGGAGACCAAGGAAAATTCTGGACAATAACCCTCTAGATAAGGATTATACACCAACAGGAGGAATTCTCGGCCCCAAGCTAGACGAAAGTTCTATTGGTAAACGAGTGATCAAGCGTACTTCCAGACTTAGAAATCGGGCAGGGCCCCCTAAGGAGCCGTGAACCTCCTAAAAGTGCTCCACCCCGAGTTAATGCCCCTAGCCCTTGGCTCACTCCCCTTCAGAACACTTTTGTCGATGTGTATGTCGACGGGGCGTGCAGTTACCAAGGCGACGCTACGCCTAAAGCAGGGATAGGTGGGGATAGGTAGATAGTAGGGATAGGTGTCTGGTTTGGACCCAGTCATCCTCTCAACGTCTCTAGGCTGACGCAAGGACGCCAAACTGATAACTCTGCCGAAATAGAGGCCGCCACAGTAGCTGCTCAACAAGCCCAGGCGGCGGGCATCAAGAAACTCCGGCTCAAAACCGATTCCAAGTTTCTGGTTAATAGCGCGACTGAATGGATTGCAAAGTGGGAGGCCAATGACTGGAAAACTTACGGGAATAAGCCAGTGAAAAACCGCGCTGAGTTCGAGAAGATGAAAGCTGCACTCGAACCACTGGAGGTGAACGAAATGGCTGACCAATTGGCTAGAGCAGCGGTCGAGAACTTACCCGTCTCCCAGGAAAGCGAGGCAAAATCCCCTCCCAAATCTACCATAGTCCATGTACCTCCTACGATTCCTAGTAGCGACGACGACAACGACACGGTTGAGGATTCAGATCAAGATCCTCCATCCCGTATGAAGGTTTTGAAAGAGAGTCTACAGAAGTAATTTTCGCAACTCGACAAATCCATCCAGGATCCCGGACTTGCCAGCTTCGACCTAGCTCAGAACTCTTCAGCCTGGGACCACGGCGAGCTAGACCAAGGTCAGCCGCTCTTATGCACCTACGTGTCAGAAGGAGAACAAGATGAAGAATTGTTGAAAAACCTTGAAGCCCTTGACCCCTGTAGAGAATACGACGATGACGAATTCTCGGAACGGGTCAGGAAATTCTTGGAGGCTCATGAGAGGAAAGTGAGCTCAGCAGTCGTAGAGGAGTCCATTTCCGTAGCTCCCCAGCACTACCTCTAGTACTAATCTCTGGACAAGGAAACACCGGACGAACCCACCCACGAAGAAATTTCTCAACTACCTCCTGCTCACCAGAAAAATCCTGACACAAAGAGAAGAAGCACAGTCCTATTCAAAGACATCCCTGAAATACTGAATCTACTTCCTGGGTCTCAAATAATTGAAGGGCTCCCAAGAACAGATCGAGTGTTATTCTCCACCCCCGCCAATTCTGGCACACCGGGCGAATCCTCAACCCCCTTTTCAAGAACGGTTGTAGGCCAACGTTTGGAAAAGCCCGCGGACCATCCCGAAGGAGAACCAGGTCTAAAACCGCGACGATTACCTTTAACGGCAACCACAGTACAAGCTGCAACCGGATCATCTCGCTTTTCCCGAATCGAAGTTGACCTGCCCTACGTGGATGAAGATGTCACCTACCCCTTACCCATTAGAATCCCATCGGATGAAAGGAGCCAATCTAAATTATGCATAGACGAGCCCAATATTGTGCACCAATGGACCGAGCCATTGACCTACAGGCGTGATAACTATGCCCACTCCCTCTCCGAAGACTGCGAACCGACCAACCCCATTGCCAAGCTCCTCATCGCTACCAACCGTCTTGACACTCAAGACATATGGGCACGCAGGCCGCAGAAAGGTCAGGTCCTGGTCACTTCGCACAGTCGACACAAAACATATTCTGTTGTGATAAAAAAACAACACGCGGATAACGTCGACTGCAAGGACGTGACCTTAGGATTAAGGAACCTTTGCCTCGCCCTAGAGCAAGATGACAAAACATCTTGTCGAATGGCCAACTCGGGAGACTTACTCGGAATATTAACTCAAAATAAGATGACTGAGTTATTGGCAAACGCCTTCTCGGGAAGCAATATAGTTGTCACCCTCTGTCATGGAAAAATCGAAGTCCCTCCCGTGGCATTAAGAGCCAAAATAATCGCGGAATATCATGGGAGCCTAATATTTGTACACAAGGGCATCACAAAAACATACCGACGTATCAGGGAAAGATATCATTGGCCCGGATTACCGCTGAACCCTTCGACAAAGTGTCCCTCGATACCGTAGGGAAATCGCCAACTACGCCTCACGGCAATAGACACATCCTCACGATGCAGGATAATTTTACTAAATATTGTTTAGCGGTAGCCATACCGAATATAAAAACAACCACCATTGCACACGCCGTTGCGACTTCTCTCTTCTCACAGTACGGTGCACCCCGAAATATCCTCACCGATAGAGGTAGAAGCTTCGTTAGTCAAATTATGAGGTACATTGAGAAACTCTTTGGCGTAGAACAATTAACCACGTCAGGATACCGACCTCAGACCAATGGGTCCCTCAAACGAAGTCACATCGGGCTGACCGACTATATTAAGCATTACGCTAACGATTATGAAGACTGGGATCGACTACTCCCTTTCGCCATGTTCGCGTATAACACATCAGTGCACGAGGCGACCAATTTTACCCCCTACGAACTGGTTTTCGGGCGAGTGGCTCGAACGCCAAGTTCCTTCCCCCAAGGGGAAAAACTCGAGACATATGGCACCTATTTGCGTGATCTGATAGTCCGAATTTCTGAAATTCAGAAGATTGCTGCCAGTAATTTAATCAAGGCGAAAAACCGCTCTAAGGAATTCTATGATCGAAGGCACGACCTCTGAATGCAAAAATCGGAGATCTAGCCTATGTCTTTAAGGAAGTAAGAGAGGGAAAATTTGACAGTCGAGCAACCGGGCCGTATGTGATAAGAGGGTTCACAGAAAACAACAATGTGGTCCTCGAAACAGAGACGGGTGAACGTTTCATCAAACACAAGGATAAACTGAATGTCGTTCGATGCTAAGTTGCGAACGAACTTCAAGGAAGAATCCAAAGATAGAATATGCCCTACAAAATCGACTTTCTCCCCACCCGTACAGATGTTTGATTATGCTTCGCCTTCTCTGCCGCGAACAAGGGTTATCCTGTCTTGGACTTCCTTTAATCCTTGACAAAACAAAAACAAATCTAACTCATGGCATTTTTTTTTAGGTGAGATGACGTCCCTCTGGTTCCTGATTCTTCTGCTCTCCTTTACTGCTTCTGAAGGCCCGGACTCTCCTATTTATAGAGACACACTTCTAAGGACCAGCACAGGGGTATATTACGAGCTTCTAGGACCCTTGAGACGAGCCATCGGCACTTGGAGAGTCATCGTCTTTCTAGACATGCAGAAGATCCAAGGACCACTGACATCTTACGAGCTACAATTCAACCGCCTATCAGGCCTGTGTGCGTCGGGGTTCGGACTACCATGTTTAGAAGCCATCACCGATTACGGTCTCGACGCCAAATTCCTCGTGGCCCAGGGCCTAAAAAAGGAGATCTCCTGACATACCGGGGAAATCAAAGAACGCACCGATAAGACCATTATCTCAAGTCTCCCCGCGGGAATGAGGAGCCGAAGAGCCCAACCATTACTAGGGATTTTGGGAGGACTCATCGGGCCAATAGCCGGTCTAATGACGTACAGTGATAGCGAAACCTAGTTGGTAAACAAACTCATATAGTCAGGTCACAACTAGAGGAAATACACGAACTTTCCAAGGACAATAAAGAAAGATTGATTCGGCTTGAAGGCGTAATGTCTGAAAACAACTTAAGACTAGGTAACCTTACGCGAGTCGTTGCAGAAATCAAGCATGCCGAAGCGATAACTCGTGTGCTGAGGGCGGTAGATACCAGACTCGACGATTACGTCTGCACTGCAAATAGAATCCTGGAAGTCATCCACGCAGCGCGCCAGGGGAAAATGCATTTCTCCCTTTTGACATCCGAACAGCTGGAGCCAATTTATCGTGAAATCCAGGACCACCACCCTACGACCGCATTTCCGATCCCAGGACCGCAGGTGGATCTCGAGGAACTTTCCAAAATCGCTAACGTCACCACAATTTACAAAAAAGGAATCTTAAGTATACTTGTGGATATCCCGTTATCAGAACACCACCACTACCTGATGTATCAGTTGCATCCAGTACCAGTGTTCCAATCGGTATTAAGAAACGGCTCAGGAAGTGCTTATCTCCTACCAAATTTTCTCACATTCTTGTGGGAGAATCTCAAAGAACGCACATCTTGCTGAACCGTCGAAACATAGAATCATGTAAAAGAACCTCTTATCACATGATTTGTAATAATAACGTACCCTTTAATGAGAATGCAAGGCACCCGTTGTACGAGAGTGAGCTACTCCTAAATCCCTTAACAGCAACCAGGGACGGACTGGGACATCAATGCGGCCCTGGAATTTTGTACCTAAGCGGCTCTTTTCCGGAAAATTTTCAATTATTCCCGCATTGCTGGGGACCTAATCGGTGAGGGCCCTGGGGCAATGGTCCTGGTGGCCCGTGTACTAAATGCGGCCCTGGGTATGCCCTCGGCGGCCCTCCAGGCTCACGGCCCACCGGGAAATCTCCCAAATTCAAGATGGCCAGTCCGTGCCTGACAGCAACCATCCAGAGATGTGACATCAGGGTTACTTACGGCAGAGAATCGGAATGGATCCCCATCGACTCTCTGGACGGATGGCTGTATTCTCTAATAGAGCCCCTATCTGTCGGACTAGTGTATCCCAACCATCCAAAAATTCTGATCGACTTAGATAAGATGGGTATAATCCAGGTTGCACCAGGATGTCAGCTCGAAACCCTAGATAGGATATTTTATGGATCAACCAGCAAAACTGGATCCATGGAGATAATTTATGAGCCCTTCTTACACCTCAACCTGGCCGAATTGTCACCACTCTTCAGGGACCACGAGGACCATGCTGCGGAGGACAAGGAAGGGGAACATCCTATGCTGACGACCAGAACAACGATCCCAGCTCAAAGGGGTATTTCCAGAGAAGACGAAGATTTTCAAAGGAACGAAGAAACGTTGAAACAGCTAGAGCAACAATTAAATGAGAATGAAAGGCAACGTCGGATCAAAATCAGAAATACCACAATGATTAACGGTTCCTATATCGGCCTGGGGCTACTTACCTTGACCTTGTTCATCTATGCCTGCCACATGAATGTCGTGGCAGGTCCATCGACATTAAGGCAAGGCATCTGGAAAACACACCACCGAGACTCTCAATCCAGCCGAACTAATGGAAATGAGGGAACTTCCTCTACTCATCAGACGCTGTCAACAACCATCGAGGCTCCCGCTCCAAGCACGAGCAACTCTGCTTGCCACCCCCCCCCCCCTCGGTGTCTCCAAGAACAGTAAGGCAGACGCCAGAGCCCCCGCAAACTATGGGGAAAACAAAAAGGGTCCTGCTACCAACGCAACATCTGCAGCCTGTGTAGTAAGAATCAGCTAAAAGATCGACGCTATTCCAAAGAAAAAAAGAAAGAAAAAAAAATCTTTTTCTTGTGTACCATGAAAGCAGAGGGCTGATTATCAGTGATGGAGCCTATAAAACCATTAATTTATGAAAATTTCACATTATCATTTTTTTTTCTTCTTCTCTCTTCTTCAGGTTATGAATTATAATATAAGATTATATATCTATCATGTTAAGGATTTCGTAAATTATCCAGAACTATCAATTTCTAAAGTTATTATCAATTTTTGGAATTACAAAATGGTAAACTTCTAAAAATGATACAATTATATTATTGATCAGCAGGTCTACCCCCGCTAAATGTATCATGGTAATAGAGGAGAGAGAGGAAATCGAAGGGAACACTGTGCTAAAATCAATATAATCGATAATTATGCAAACTAGGCTATTCATTCATACATACATAAAAAAAACGAAAAAAAAAAATTCTTTTATGTACATGCGCACAGGTGTATGAGTGTGCATACATGGACATAGGCGTCGATAACAATCCCGACACCGCCCTTCCTCCTTTTTCGTACCCCTCTAAAAGGCAACGGGGACCCAGGCACAAGTCACCCCCATCTTGTTCGTTAGGCGCTGAAAAAAAGGGGGTATTTCGAAAAAAAACAAAATTTACCAAATTATGAATGTTCTAAACTATAAAGTTATCAATTTCTAAAATTACTAATTTCTTAAAATTATTAGATGATTCATTTCTCAAGACATCTATTCCTCAACTGATCAATTTCTCAATTTTAAATGGTAAATTTCTTAAATTATAAAAATTATCAACTCCCATGATTATAAAATTATCATTTGGTCAAATTATAGAATTATTCATTGTTAAATCTGAAACGATCACTTCTCATATTATCTATTTCACAAACAATGAATTTCCAGAGTTGTCAGTTTCGAAAAATATAAAATTATAAATTTCTAAAATCATGATAATCACACTGGTCAACATTTGATACAAGAATTATCACCGGACTTCATTAGGTTATACTGGTATTTTGGGTGTTTTCAGAGTCACGTGGAGATCATACTGAGACGAAAGTGTTAGAAAAATGTGAGAAAAATCCGATATAGGTTTTGTGGGTGGCTGAGTTCGAATGTGGGGTACGCTTGATCCCGTGAGGTCACCCAGAGGTCATTTCAAGGTCACGTCAAGGTCATACTGAGAAGAAAGTGTTAGAAAAATGTGAGAAAAATCATATATATGTTTTAGGTGTCACTGAGTCCGAATCTGGGGTTCGCCCAACCCTGTGAGGTCACCCAGAGATCATTCCTGGACATAATTTCAAGCTCAAATCAATTCAGGGCCTTTAACAGTATGTAACGTGTTTGCAACCAGGGCACCTCCACGTGACACAGTGGGATGAATTAAAAAAACGAGGTTCAAAATAACTTGTAGCTGGCAATTCCTAACCGATTTTGGAAATTATCAGAGAAATTCAGCATTAAATTTTGAAGAGATTTATGTGGCCTGATTTACAATTTTTTCTGTTAAACTTTTATGTTAATGTAAAGAGTGAAGAAAAATTAACCAAGATGGACTTAGTGATTTATGCCGAGACTTAGGACTTTCAAAAGATCAATCTGAACTATTAGCGTCCAGACTGAAAGAGAAAAATTGCTTAGCTACAGGTAAATTTATAACTCACTATCGTTCGAGAGAATGTCCATTTAGAAAATTTTCCTCAGAGATAAATAATTTAGTTTATTGCAATAATATTGAAGGCTTAGTTAACGAATACAAAATTCAATATTCAGCTAGTGATTGACGCCTTTTTATAGATTCTTCTACAAGATATGCCCCTTTACCACTTGCTCATTCTGTTATATTGGCTGAAGAATATCACAATTTTGAGTTACTATTACAAAAATTAAAATATGGCAAACATTAGTGGCAAGTTTGTGGCGATTTAAAGGTATTCACCATTATTATAGGGCAACAATCTGGATATGTGGCATATCCATGTTTTATCTGTGAATGGTATAGTCGGGCTCGAGATGAGCATTATGTGAGAAAAGTCTGGCCATTGAGACAAAAACTGATTCCAGGCGATAAAAATATTATAAAACAGAGCTTGATACCAAGGAATAAAGTTCTACTTCCACCTTTGCACATTAAATTAGGTCTAGCAAAACAATTCGTAAAAGCAATGAGTAAAAATCAAAGTGACGCTTTTATGTATATCTTTGAAATATTACCCTACCTTTCTGAAGCTAAGATAAAAGAGGGCGTCTTCAGTGGACCACAGATAAGAGAACTATTAAAAAATGAAGAATTTAAGAGAAGGATGACTGATAAAGAAATAGGAGCTTGGCAAAGTTTCAGAGACGTCACACAAACATTTTTAGGTAATAACAAAGACCCTGATTATAAGAATATTGTTGCAAATATGGTTCATAACTACAAAAAAGTAGGTTATCTTATGAATCTGAAACTTCACTTCCTTGATTCTCATCTTGATTCCTTTGCAGAAAATCTAGGAAATTTCAGTGAGGAGCAAGGCGAAAGAATGCATCAGGACTTGAGGGAGTTTGAAAAAAGATATCAAGGTGTTTGGGGCAAAAATATGCTAGCATACTATTGCTGGAATCTAAAGAGAGACACAAGTGAAACACATAAGAGAAAAGCAATCAGAAGATCATTTAATACTAAACGTAAACGTTTTCACCCCGAACACTATTGTTGATAACGAAAACATTTAAGATAGAGAGCATAGATGCCCGAAACATTGGTGAGGTATCAAAACTACACAACTTTGTCATGCACGCCTTACTGTTCTCTTCGTACTTACACCGTGATCGACAGGTGGACAATTTACCATGTCACTATCCACTTACAAAAACGTAACTAAACGGTATCATGCTGTAAGATCACTTTGTGATGTCTTTTGGTCCAAGGTTTCACTGAGTTTCTTTTGAGGTTGGCATGAATCGGAAATTATTATAATTTTTTTAGATTTTTCTAACACATTCGTCTTTGTGTGACCTTGACGCGACCTTGAA